>JAQZBX010002917.1:0-68470 GCA_029593785.1 Cabassous unicinctus
AATTAACCCAGTCAGGTGTAGGAGAAATAATATTTGTCAGCATATGGTACTGTATTAGTCAGCCAAAGGGGTGCTGATGCAAAGTACCAGAAATCTGTTGGCATTTATAGAGGGTATTTATTTGGGGTAGAAGCTTACAGTCACAAGGCCATAAAGCATAAGTTACTTCCCTCACCAAAGTCTGTTGCCACGTGTTGGAGCAAGATGGCTGCCAGTCTCTGCAAGGGTTCAGCCTTCCTCTTCCTCCTAAGGCTCCATGGTCCCAGCTTCTTCCAATATCAGCTGTAGGCTGGGATAAGTCTCGTCTCTCCCGGGGCTAGTTTCTCTCCCGGCTCAGCTGCTCTGCTCGCTCCACAAGGCCAGCTGTAAACTATCAGGCTAACAGCTCATCTCTCTTGCCCCGACCTCTGCCATGTCTAAAGGAGCCTTCTCTCTTTCCTCACGTATCTGCTTCTCTGTGTTCTTCTCCTGTGTATTTACTTCTGGGGCTCCAGCATCAAAAACTCCAACTCTCTCCTCTGTCATGTCGTCCTCACCACAAGTCCCTGCCCACCAAGAGGGCGGGGACTCAACATACCACTGCCGTGGCCGAACCAAAGCCCCAATCACAATTCAATCAAGCAAAAGTGAAACCTCTGAATCCAATACAATCAAATATGCCCAGAGGAACAGACCAGTCCACAAACACAATCCAATATTTATCTTTGGAATTCATAAATAATATCAAACTGCCACAGGTACTAACCATATTCATCTTTATTTGTTCAGGAAAATGCTTATGGAGTGCCCCCTATGTGCCAGGCAGTTTCCATTTGCAGTGGAAAGCAAATATAATGCAGGTCCTGCGCTCATTGAGGCTTATAGGCTGATGGGGAGCCTGACACTAAATCAAGAGATCCCTTTGTTAGGGTTTAGGGTAGGGGTAGGAATAGCATTTATACTCTAAAAGAAGAAGTATTGTTCTATAAGTATGTGTAACAAGCCAGGATTCATGTGGGAGGTGAGAGAAGGTGTCCCTGAAGAAATGGCAGGTAAGTTGCTATCCAAAGAATGAGTAAGTCTCCCTGGGTAGAAGATGGGGAGAGAAACCAGTGGCCCAGAGTCATTGTAACAAGAGAACTATGGCAAGTTTAAGAGGCAAATAAAGCAAGCCAAGGCCTGATGCCAAATGAGGTAGAATTGGGCAGATGTAAGACATGCAGGGCCCTGAAGACCTCCTTAAGGGTGATGGTCTTTAGCATAGAGGGATTACCCCATTAAAGGGGTGGATGAGCATCAGATTTACATTAGAAAGGACCACTCTTCCTACATTGTGGGAGATAGATTGGAGGGGCAAGATGAACAGAAGAGACCACTTACCAAGTTATTACTGTATATTCACATGATGAACTATTTTAAACTGAATTTGCATGGACACAGAATCTTAGCCTGTCTAACCTGGAAGAGATCTTAGAAAGCATTCCTCTAATCCAATTGCCTTATTTTGTGGATGAGAAAATTGGCCTAGGGAGAAGCAACTTGCCCAAGACCACATGGCCACTTGAATTATGAAGGCAACATTCAAACACAGGTCTTCTGACTTAAAGCCTTGTCCTTGTAACCATTGTTTCTGTTATCCATATTTACAAGCAGACTGCACTCTTTCAAAGCATATTTAGTATTGTGTTCTCAGTGTCTGGCCGTAGTGTTCAATATATGTTGGATGGATGGATGGATGGATGGATGGATGGATGGATGGATGGATGGATGGAATCAATTGATGGGTGCAAAGATGTGGGATGGGTGGATGGATGGATGGAGGTGGAAGTTGTTTGGATGGATGGTTAGATGTATGTTTGAAAGATGGATGGATGGATGGATGGATGGATGGATGGATGGATGGATGGATGGATGGATGGAATTGATTGATGGGTGCAAAGATGGGGAATGGGTGGATGGATGGATGGAGGTGGAAGTTGTTTGGATGGATGGTTAGATGTATGTATGAAGGATGGATGGATGGATGGATGGATGGATGGATGGATGGATGGATGGATGGATGGATGGAATTGATTGATGGGTGCAAAGATGGGGAATGGATGGATGGATGGAAGTGGAAGTTGTTTGGATGGATGGTTAGATGTATATATGAAGGATGGGTAGATGGATGGAGGATGGATGGATGGATGGACAGCTGGATGGATGGATTTGGAAGGATGCTTTTTCTTCTACACTCCACTAACTTCAGTAGCAACCACTGAAAGAGGAATAATTTTCCTTTTGAGAAAATCTTACCAAATAACCTTCCTTCTCACAAAGCATGTCCTCCACTCACAGCAACTACTCTTGGTCCACAACATCAGTGTGACCCCACAGGTCACCTATCCTTACCTGGTAATCAGTCAGCCTAAGTCCCAGAGGGAAGCTGATAAATTCACTCCTTTCCAAACTCCAATTGTTTGGGATGGCAGGCAGCCTGGGATCAGTTAGGTCATTGCACTGGCACCTTTTTCCTCTTGGAAAGAAGCCTAGTTTGCTAACTGTCCAAATTGAATTTTAAAAACTTTAATTAGGTCACCGTAAAGATCTGCTTCTTTTAATGGCAGAAAGCCCAGTTTCCTAACTGTTTCCTCAGGAGCTCATTCTTTGCCACCCCACTCCCCCTGTTCATCCCACATCCCATTAAGGAAAGGCTCCGAATGGAATGCTGATTAAATATTCTCTTGAGTGACAACAAGCATGACTCAGGGGCTATTACAAAAATACATCCCTGACAAATACTCTCTGGTTTAACCCTCACAAAAACAACGTGGGGAAATGGGCTTTCTCTCAGTTTTATAGACAAGGAGAGCGAGACCACAGAGTTTAAGGGATTGCCCACCATAAGGCCAACACTCAGACTCATGTCCGCTAGGGATCTTCCAAACAGTTCTTCATAGTATTAGTTATTTGTGATGTAATCATTGTAGCTGATGAACAAAGAAAACTTGTGTCATTGGCCAACATTTAGTGATCACCTGCTATACACAGGTGTCTTACAGAGGCCAGTCAAACACTTCTATTTCCCCTCAGAGCATTGAACTAGAGACCTTGTTCCACCACTTTCTCTGCAATATTACCTGGGGAAGGACACTTAACCTCCCTGAGCCTCAGTTTCTTCCTCTGCAAAATGGGCACAGTAATTTGCATCTAACAAATTCCCAACAGGATACATATGGCATGCTCAAAACGGGATAATCTGAGGAGGTCATATTAGAAAAGGACTGTTCACAAAGGTGTACATCTGAGAACTCTGTCTCAGGTCATGCCCCCTTCTGCAGGTTATGGCAGTCTCTAAGTAAGTGGAATTTGAATGTAAGCTGGAAACATTGAAGTGTCTAATTTGTCAAAATAGAATTATTCTGGTAGCACATTAGAAATACCTGTGAAGTTACTTTGCTGGCAAGTTCCCACATATGGGTGGATAATTGAGAATTAGCTACTATGAGGTTTTTCATTTAGGGATATAAATAATATTTAAAAGAAGAGAACTTGGGAGATGGCAGCTGACAGTTGTTGGGTATCTTGGGGTACGTTGGTTAATAACACAGAGGTCCTGGTCCCCAAGGAGCTTATGTAGCAGAGGTGAACAGGCAATAAACAAGAAATAAAATACAAATTAAATTATATAGTATGTTAGAAGATGATGAGTGCTATAAAAAAAATAGATAAAGCATAAAACATGGGGAGGAGGATAAGGAAGGCAGAGGAGGGTGGGTATGGGGCAGGAGAAAAAAGTGATCAGGATGGGCCTCATTGAGCAGTGAGATGTGGGCAAAGACTGAAGGCAGTGGGGGCTTGAGCCAAGCAGAGATGGGGGAAGAGCTCAGCACTCATAGGGAGCAAGGCGTCCTCGAGGCCCTGAGGCACAGTGGGGTGTGTTTAAAAAGGTCAGTGTGGTGGGAGACCTGAGCAAGTGGAAGGGGGAGAGGGGACTGGAGAGGCTAGTGGGGGGCAGAGGATGGGACCTTCAAGGCCATTGTCAGGACTTCCACTTTCACCCCGAGTGGAGTGGGAAGCTTTTGGAGGGTTTTGAGCAGTGCAGTGATAGTGGCTGAAATGCCATTTAAAAGGCTCACTCTGGCTGCTGAGTTGAGACGAGTTGGAAGCAGTGTAAGGGCAGCAGTAGGGAGACCTGCTCGGAGGCCACTGCACCATCCAGCTAAGAGTGCCTCATTTACAGGCATAGTTGCCTCTTCCCCCCAAGGACACCCAACCGGCTAGGAAGCAGAGCTGGAATTCCCAGCCTGTTCCCAAGTACTCACCTGGTTTCCTGCAGCATCAGGCAGCCTGCAGGTCCACCACAAGAAGACCAGGCTTCTAGTCACAGCGCCAATGCAAACTTATTCTGAGACCTTAGATAGAAGGAAGAAAGTACCTTGCATACCTTCCTACATTTCCTTGCCCTCAACTCTGATGTCTGTCTCATAAGGATGTTGCAAGAATCGAATGAGGGAACAGCTATGGAAGCATTTTTTGAAAAAGCATAAAGCACTAGATAAATGCAAGTGATTGTAATTAATACTAATAACAGTCACCGTCCTCTTCACCCTGCAACTATCGGCCTATAAATACCACCACAGCAATGTCTTCATGAAGAGCTTGGTCCCCACATGGAGATGAAGCTGGTGCACACATCTGTTGGGGAGAATTTTTCATTTAATAGATTTCATTGTAAAAGATCAGCAGTGCTGTGCTGCCGTGGGCTGCCATCTGTTGGGATGTGAAAGCGGCCTTGTCACGCACAACTGGACCTTTGAAAGGAGCAGTCTTCTATCAACATGCTATAATTTAAAGTTTTGGATTCTTCTATAATGTTCCTTTCTGAATTTTTAAAGATGACTAGATTTGTGTTCTGAGGTTTGGAGGGGTGTCTGAGCTGAAGCTAACAAAGACCTGGCGCAGGAGGCCAGAACTCCCGCTGGCGGAAAAGCACATTTGCACAAATTGGTATACCTGTGGGCTTCGCAGGTCTCCGGTTGAAGGAAGAGGGAAGAGGTTGGTTCAAAGGAAGCCTGGAGCAAAGGCCAGAGGGCAGACAAGCACGTGGGGGGCAGGATGGCATCTCTTCGCCAGGTCCTGGTCCTAAGCGGGAACTGAAGAGGCCCCCTTTGTTCACTCGGGCCTTGTGAGATTTGGAGCATACCTGTTTTGTTTCAGGGTCCCGGTGGCAGAGGATGGGAAGGGGAACATTTCCTCCATTTCTGGAGAGAGCACCGTGGCAGCGTTCAGAGATGACAGCAGAGCAGCCACAGTATCTGCTATGCCTGGTGGAGTGATGGGAAATGGTGGACTGATAGGGAAGCAGCTGGGACTGCGGGGAGGCAGGGAAGCAGCATCCCTCAGAGGACAGCAGCAGAGGGAGCCATGTCCACATAGCTGCAAAGACCTGGTGCTACCAGAAGTCTGAAGCTGTGACAAGATGGCCATTGCTATGGAAGAAGAAAAGGCAAAGCAAAGAGTTTCAGGAGAACTAAGTAGTGTGGTCAGGGCAGACGTCAAGCAGGAGAGCACATGGAAGCCACGACTTGAAGGGATAAGCCATGGGGTATCTGAAGGGAGAATGTTTAAAGCAAAGGGAAGAGCTGGTGCAAAAGTCCTGAGGCTATAACCTCAGAGAGGAAGGGGAAGCCCAAATCAAGTGGAACTTTATATATATTGTCATACTGATCTTCACAATGAAACTGGAGTGAGTGTCACTATGACCATTTTACAGATGAGAAGACAGAGGTGCAGAGAACTTAAGTAATTTGCACACATATATACAGCATGGAAATGATCAGACAGTCCAGCTCCAGCATGATACATTTTACCTCTTAAGATGCCCCTGCAGGATCCATATCCATGTGCATAGATTAAAATCAAGGTCGTGTGGCTTACCGGTCTATTCTCCACAGCCAAAACAAGTAGACATGGTTGCACGTGCACTTTTAGATCACGTTTTTAGACCCACATTTCATTTTTAAGCACTCCTATTGATTGAGATTTTTCTCTCAGCAATATCTGAAAGTGTGCCAGGCCAATTTAAAAGGAAGGGCATATTCTATTAGCCCAAGGCACATATGAAAGGAGGAACAGCTCAGGATGTACAGGGTGTTGGCCCTTAAATCAGAAATCGCTGCTGGCAGTCGACAGGTCACAGCAAATGAAAAGCTGTCCCACACAAAGCTAATATTCTATTTCCTGTGACATCATGTCCTTATGTCTGGACAGCACCATTATTGCGTCAAATTGTATTTATCTCAAAGTAGGAGTAAATGCTCCCAGATCACCTGCCGTCCTCCTTTACTGTTTCTATTTCACTCATTCACTCAAATATCATTGGGAGTGCCTGATGTCATGAAAAGAGAATGGCCTTTGGAATTGGCAGCGTGGGGCTGGGATCCCAGCCACACATTTGGCCTTGAACAGGAATCTTAGACAAAGTCATTCCGCCTCCCTCAGCCTTAGGCTTCTCGTTTGTAAACTGGGAGTTTAAAACTCCCTGCTTGTAAAGCTCCCGTCATATTATGTTACCTGGCAGATAATCAACAAATGGCAGCTGCTGTTTTGATTACATGCTTCCTGTGTTCCAAAAACTCTAGTGAGTGCTGGGGAGACCAACATCAGTGAGCCCCGGCCCCTGCCCTCAAGGGGCTCACTCTGCCTAGAGGTTTTGAGATAGCCTGGCTAAAAGCACAGCCTCAGGAGCTGAAATGCCTGTTTTTGAAGCCTGGCTTTACCACATGTATCTCTCTGTGCCTCAGTTTCCTTTCTTGTAAAATAGAGATAATAATAGCACTTGCCTCATAATGTTATTCTGAGGGTTACACTCGAGTTGGTGTATGTAAGTGTTGGGACAGTGCATGACCCATGGTAAGCACCAAATAAATGTTTGCTGTGATTGTATCTCATAGAGGGGATGGACATAAAAGTAACTAATTATAATACAATGTGATGCCTGCAGTAATAATAGCAGGAGTGGAAGAACAAAGGAGAGTGGCACCAGCTCTCCTAGGGTGGTCAGGAAAGGCATCTCGGAGGATAAAATACTTGTCCTAAGTCTTCAGGAAGAGTAGTTCTCCAGGGAGGTGTGGAAAGGGATGAAGTTCAGACGAGGAAAGCATTACTTCAAAGTCATGAAGGCATAATATAGTCCATAATATTATGAAACACTGTAATAATGATGCAATACAGGAAAAATAACAAACACATAAAACATTACTGATAGTTCCAAACACAAGCATCATCTCATTTAATCCTCACAGCTACCTAAAAAGTAGGGACAAATATCCCCATTTTACAGACAAGAAAGCTGAAGCTTAAAAATGCCGAGTGGTAAAACTAGTCGATGGTGAAACCTTGGTTCAGAACAGTTTAGAGCAATGGGAAGGTCTCCAGATTCTTGGATTCTTGTGAATCAATTTATTAGTTAAACCCGCTGCTGCATGACCAATTATACTGAAACTAAGTGACTTAAAACAATAGACATTTATTATCCCACATAGTTTTCCATGGGCCAGGAATTTGGGAGCGACTTAGCTGGGTGGTTTTGGCTCAAGTTCTCTCAAGAGGTTGTAGTCAAGGCAGGAATCACCTGAAGGTTTGCCTGGGATGGAGGATCCCTTTCCTAGCTGGCTCACTCACACGGATGGCAAGTTGGTGCTGGCTGGTGGCCAGAGACCTCGTTCCTCACCACACATACTTCCCCGTAGTGATGCGTGAGTGTCCTCACAAAGGGCGAAGCTGGTATGTTTTATGTTGTAGCCTCATTTACTTACTTTCCTCTTGGTTTCACAGTTAAGCCCTATTAAATGTGGGAAGAGATTACACAAGGGCAGGAATATCAGAGATGCGAATCATGGAGTATCTCAAGAGGCTGGCTACCACAGTCATGTCAGATCATTTTTATTCCTTTTTGGAGCACTGGATACCTGTAAGGCAAGTGTTGGCCTGGTCGTTCTCCTCCCTCTGGCTCTTCTGGGGTTCTTTCCTACCATTGGAGACCAGTCCTCTCCAAGCTTTCCCTCTGTCAATTCTTTGGCTTCTGCTCAGGGCCATTTTTATTCCCTGGTCAGTGCAATGCAAACCAATTCGTTTAGCAGCTGTTCCTTCTTCTGATTGTTTGTTCCAAGACATATTATTCCACATTTGTCCACATTAAACTTCATTTTATCATCCATTATCCCAAGTCCTTCAATGATCTGAGCCCCTCTGCATTTGATTGCAAGGCTTGTTGATTTGTGGTGCCTGCAAAGCTGTCATTTGCAGATTTGAAATCCTTCTTGCGGAGCCATTACTCGGGTCATTAGCATCAATAACACAGAGTGGCTGTACCTGGCGGCTTTGCAGAGGCAGAAAGAGACAAGGGAATGGAAACGGATTTGTTTGTTTTCTTTACCCAGAAGACACAGTGACCCCTACCCCCTCCTGTCCCCATCCAGGACCTCCTCCACCTCTCCTGACACCACCACTAAGTGTCCCAAAAGATCTGCAAACTCCAGTTCTAAGTCTGCCTGCCACCCTCCCTGGCATCCATTGCCTCCAGAAATCTCAATAATTTAATAAACTGCACACACCAGCATGCCTCTGGCTATCTCTAATCAACCTGCATGAGTTTTCCAACAAACTCTGGCCTAATTATAAGGGACATTTCTGGAGATCAAACATACATTTGCATTTCCAGTGCCGGAGTCCCCAGGCAGCCGGCCATATCTGGTAAACAAGTTGTCACTGCTGACTCTCCAATGATTCACCTTGGACCAACATGGGAGACCTAGGGGGATGCCTGTCTTACATTTGCAGCCAGGAATTCAGGCCAAATGCAGGGCTCAGAAACAGGGAGCCCACCCCAGTTGCCCGTGACATCTCGATCAATGCTCCTTTTAATGAGATTCTATTTTCATTATTTTCAGCTTATACTTTTTAATATTTTAAGGCATCATAAATCTTTCTTGGAGGCCTGAGAAATAATTAATTGAATAATCAATGTATTTTTTTCACAAACACTTAGAAAGCACCTACTCAAGTCCAGGTGGTGGGACATGATATGCAGAGGACTCACAGGCATAAGTAAGTTTCCAGTGTAGTGCCAAGTAAATAATGTTATTGAGGACCACTGAGCTTTAAATATATTTTTTAAATCCTGCTTTCAGAATTTCCATCCATGTGCCCCTTTGTTCCCCAGATGTCTCAGTCATATAGGCTTTTCTTTTCTACCTGGGCAATGGCAGCCCCTGCCACCGGGCACTTGGAAATGCATGGGCATGTCTTCAGTGGGGCAGGGGAGGCATTTGGTGCCACAGGATGCAAGACACCCAGCAGTGCTCGGGACCATCCTCCACTGAAAGCCAGCAGCACCCCATCGGCAAACACTGAAAGAGGGTATGCCAGCTTCCTGTGGCTTTATAACACATTATCACAAACGTAGCGGCTAAAAACACAATTTATTATCATACATTACTGGAGGTAGGAAGACTGAAATGGATTTCAGTGGGCTAAAATCACAGTGTTGACAAGGCTGCGTTGGAGAAGAATCTATCCTCAAAGCCAGCAATGGCCCATTGAGTCTTTCTCACGCTGCATCGCTCCGACTTCCACTTCCAACATCAGGTCTCCTCGTCTGATTCTCCTGCCTGCCTGCCTCTTCCAGGTAGAAGGATCCTCGTAATTACATTGGGCCCACCCAGCCAATCCAGTATCATCTCCCCATCTCAGAGTCCTTAATTTAATCACATATGCAAAATCCCTTCTGCCAGGTGAGGTAACATAGTCACAGGTTCCTGGAATTAGGATGCGTACGTCTTTGGGGGCCTTTTTTTGTCTACCACAGGGGGACAAATACTCAGGTGCCTGAAGGTGTGCTGGCTGCCTCAGCCACTGCAGGGTAGCCTCACGTGATTCAGGCAGTACTCCATTGTCCTTGCGAAAGCGGAGGCCTTGTGAATTACCCTAGCCAGTGGAGCACTTAATGTCACATGGTTTCAGAACACATGCACAGGTGTCTTTGAAGGGTGGCCTACCTTGGGGCTTCTTGCATTTAGTAGCAGCCTTTGATGAAGAGTCCCATTCATATATTTTTTTAATCTGTCAATAATACGAATCCCTTGTTCTCACATTGACCACAGAAACCATAGTAAGTGATCCAAAGGTGAGAAGAGGAGCTCAGAGCTTCACATGGTCCACAAAATAGAGGCTGGTTATGCAGATAATTGGGCGCCGGCTTAATCAGGACTCGGTAATTTTAAAAGCCTCACAGGCAGCTTTACCATTTGCAAATCTCTTTCACATGCCTTACTTCATCGATCCATGCAATGACTCTGGAGGCAGGTGAAGAAAATGCTATTTTTCATCGCCATTTTTCAGATGAAAAAACTGGCCAGGAGAGCTTTAATAACCAGCCCACGGTCACAGGGCTAATAAACCGGAGAGCCGGACCTCGAGTCCTTAGACTCCAACTGCAGCGGTTTTGTGCTCTGCACCACACAGACGCTCAAAGCTCTTAGGAGCCCATATGCAAAGCAGGAGGAAAACTGTAAGCCGACCTTGTCTGAATCTTAATTGGACCTGTCATTTCTAAGGAGACAACATGAAGTCATGAGAAGGCTTAGAATTAAGGGTCAGGCAGAGCCCAGCTTCCACATCTACTAACTTGGGGAGGATAAAGTGTTTCCCAAACTAACCTGATCATTAGAAACCCCTGATCATTAGAAACCTCTGGGGTGATTGTTAGAAATACAAATTTCCGCGTCTCCCTGGAGAGTCTGATTCAGTAGGCCTAAGGATAAGGCTCGGATCTGGATGTTTAATAGGCCTCCACAGGGTGCTTATAAGCAGACAAGTTTGAGAAATAACTGGTCCACAGCACTTTTCCGTGCATTAAAGGAGATGATGTAAGTATCAAGCATCTGACACTGTTCCTGGCACAGAAGAGCTGTTCAGAGACATTGGGTTTCTTCCCTTCTCTCCGCCTTCATTGGGGGGATGTTCTGTCTTTCCATTTCTTTACTTTCGATGATCAGCGCTAAGAAGACTAGCACCTATCTCTACTTCATGTACAGGTTTCAGAACTTTCTCACAGAGAATCTGGCCTTGGAGGGAGGTGGGGCCAAGCCTCTGGGTGGTAGCAGTAACCAATCGTTTAAGGGAGAATCTGCTGCCTTTATTGAATTCCCTTCCTTTTCCTGCCTTGAGTCACTGTATTCTACCACCCCCTTTCACCAGAGAGCAGGAATATCTAGCCCAATACAGTATTTTACTTACCTGCTGAATTATAAGACCCACCTTCTGCCTTGAGCTCTGAGTACACTATACTCGTAGAAACAATACAGCTCCCATACTCGTCTTGTCAACCAAACCATGTCCCCTGAGATAAATCCGACCTCCCCACAGTGGCAAGGGGAACTTTCATTTTGCCAGCGGGTCCAGCTTGTGCCTTGGACCAGCTTTCCAAATAAGCACCAGCATAAATCCACCCAGCTTCCCTTCGTAGTAGTTCAGCTAAGAGACATGTTTCCCAAAGACGGCAGACCCTGCCTACCAAAGGAATGGCTGCCTGGTGGCCAGAGTTTCAAGACCCTTCTTCCCCAGGGTGGGACTGTGCGAAGACAGGTGGTCCACCCGGCCCAGGGGCTCTGCCTCGTTTCCGTCTGCCCCCAGGGCCTAGAGTAGTGCCCTGCATTGAGTGAAAACCTGGTACATTGTGATATTACAGGCCAAAGAGCTTGTGGTCAGGATTTTTGCTTACACAAAAAACAAAGCATCCCCACCTTCCTCCCTTCATTCAAAACCACCCCCAACTTATTTTTTCCACACCTTAAACCAGTGGTTCTCAAGTGGGGGTGATTTTACCTCCCAGAGGACATTTGGCAATGTTTGTAGACATTTCTGGTAGTCATGACTGGGGTTGCTACTGACATCTAGTAGGTAGAAGCCAGGGATGCTTGTAAACAGTCTACGATGCAAGGACAGCCCCTCACAATAGGAAATTATCCAGCTCCACATGTCAATAGTGCTGAAGATGAGAAATCCTATCTCACACCAATCAACATCCTACTTGGCTGGACTTGGCTCCCCTCTAGTTTTTCCAACCAGCCTATAGTAACTAACCAGACATAGCAGTTCCATTGGCAGCTGAAATCAGTTCGTGTTCGTGGAAGCCAAAGACAGAGAGAAACACATTTACTGGGCACCATTATGGGCCCCAATATTGTGCCAAGCCTTCCCCACAGATAATCTCAATCACTCCTCAATGTCGTTCACCTCACCCATTTTACAGATCAGGAAATTAAGGTTCAGAAAATGTAACTAACTTTCTCAGAGTCACCCAGTGAGGAAATCATACCCAGCTCTTTCTGATCCCAAAGCCAGCAATCTAGCTCCTGCCATTTAAGGCTCAGAGAGTGGTTGTGGGTAAATGATCGTGAAAGTCTTTCTACTGCCACCCAATCTTATCTTTCATAAGCACTATAATTTTCCTCAAAAAACATAGATTCTCTTTGGATTTGTACTTTACTCTGGCATTCTGGCTCTCCTGGAATCTGAAAAATAAAAAAGAAAGATGTTTCAGTTTAACTGCCAGGAATTAGCTTCAATACACCCTTTTGCTTTGGTCTCCATTCATCGGTGTCCAAGTGGTTTGCCTTCCTTTTATCCCAGGCTTTATTTCCCCAACCACGACCCTTCTGCACCATAGAAGAGTCCCCAGCCAGAGTTTGTCAATGAAGGTGCTGTTGGCATTTAGGGAGAAGCCATTCAACGTCACCCAGGACCAGTCCTCTGCATTTCACTGCCTGTCCGTTTAGCATCCCTGGCCCCTAGGGGGTAGATGCCAGTAGGTGCCCCCGATTATTGTGAAAACCTGAAATACTCGGACACATTTCCAAACACTCCCTGGGAGCATTGCCACTCCTCAACTTTGTGACCCACTGAGTCTCAAATCTCACCCAGAAATCCCACATGATCATGCCTGGGCTGCATTATTGCTCACAGATACCTACACAGTTCACCACATACTTACCCGCTAGTCTCATCCTCCCCGAGTTGGGAACAAGATTTCTTTTGTCAGACCATTGCTTTCTCCTGTTGAGAGGGAAGATTTAAGAAAGCTTCCACAAGTCCAGACAATGGTCTGGCTTGTTAATGATTTTAACACGGACATCTGCAATCACATCACGTGCTTTTCCCACTTCTAAGTCTTTGCACCTACTGGGTTTCCATCCTCCACAAAGGCTGTAGTCTGCATCCTACTGGTCCAGGCACCCAAATGCTCTTCCTCTTTGAAGTCTTCCTTGATTAGTCCCGCTGGAGTGGTCTCTCTCACTCCTGAAATCCCTTATTACTTTATATCAGAGGTAGGCAGATAGTAAATAGTTCAGGCATTGTGGACCATATGGTGCCTGTTGCAAAGCACTCAATTGCCACCATAGTGCAAAAGCAACTACAGAGAATATGTAAACCAATGGGCATGGCTGTGTTCCAAGTAAGTGTTATTTATAGACGCTGAAATTTGAATTTTCTATCATTTTTACATGTCACAAAATAGTATTCTTCTTTTGATTTTTTTCCAACCATTTAGAACTGTAAGCTCAAGAGGCATATAAAAATAGACAGCAAGCCATATTTGACCTACAGGCCGTGGTTTGCTGAACCCTGCTTTACATCAACCCTTTTATTGTGTCTATCACATCCTAGCTCCTTGCCATGCCAAGTGGGCTGCTCAGACCAGCAGTATGAACTCCACCTGGGTTATTTTTCATAAACACAGATCTTCAGGCCCTGCCCCAGACATAATGAATCAGAATCTGCATTTTAACAAGATCCCCAGTGATGCATGTGCACATTACAATCTGAGAAGCCCTATCCTAGTTTGCTTATAATTATTGAGTCCATATCCTGTCCCCTCCACTAAAACTTTAATCTCTTTGAGGGCAGAAAATGATTGTGTCATAATATGGCTTTTATTCCTATGTCAGGCAAAGCAGCAATACAACTGTTTTTTAGAATAAATGAATTAAGAAATGAATTAGTAAATTGGGAAGGCTTAATTCACTAACCAACACCTACCTTTTAGTTGACAGGCAGCCCTTTCCCATTTTCTCTCCACTCCTTTATTATTAGTCTCTCCCAAAAGCTTAGTTTCCTGTTTTTTGGCTAATCCGTTAGGGAAGGAGAGGGCTTACCATACCTAGACTTTGCTTTGCTAATTAAGCTGGAGAGAGAGAGGAACTTGGAGACTTCAGATCATCCCAAATTGTTTCATGGAGAAAAATTGCCAATTTTATTTTATTGCTGATTGCCAGAATCCATCTCTCAGAAGAACTTGCCTGCGTCCTTCACATTTTTCTCATGACCGCATAAACTGTTTCTGTGGCTGTCTTAGATGTTCACCTGTCTTAAAAATGGCTGAGTTATTAACAAATTTTATAGTTCCTGACTTTTACCTGAAATCTCCTAGACCAGCAGGGCCAAATTTATGACCACATACACTTGCTGGAGAGCCACTCATCCTTCACCTGAGTTTCTCACGTGAATTAAGGAATTTTAGTTCTAGCAAGAAGCAACAGAAATAGATCTTTTTGGTGGTTGTGCTTCTCAGGACTACCTAAATGAATCATTTGGGCACCACCTTTCATCTCTTATTGTTCTGTAAGAATAGAAACATGTTTTTTAATGAGGCTAAATTCACATGACATAAAGTTAACCATTTGAAAGTGTACAATTCAGTGGCATTTAGAACATTCACAGTGTTGTGCAGCCACCGTCTCTATCTGTTGCAAAATGTTTTCATTACCCCAAAAGGGAACTCCATAGCATTGAGCAGTTACTCCCCATTCCCTCCTGCCCCCAGACCCTGACAACTACCAATTTATTTTCTGGCCCTATGGATTTACCTGTTCTGGATATTGCATATAAATGTAACCATACAATGTATGTTTTTTTGTGTCTGATTTCTTTCACTTAACATAATGCTCTCAGAATGCATCCAAGTTGTCGCATGTTTCCGTACTTCATTCCTTTTTACGGCTGAGTAGTATTCCATTGTATGTTTGTAACACAGTTTCTTTATCCATTCATCCACTGATGGACATTTGAGTTTCCGCCTTTGGGCTATTATGACTAGTGCTTCTATGAACATTGGCATATAAGTATCTGTTTGAGTCCCTGCTTTTAATTCTTTTGGATATATACCTAAGAGTAGAATTCCTGGGTCAGGTGGTGTATTAGTCAGCCAAAGGGGTGCTGATGCAAAGTACCAGAAATCTGTTGGCTTTTATAAAGGGTATTTATTTGGGGTAAAAGCTTACAGTTACAAGGCCCTAAAGAGTCCAACTCAAGGCTGCTTTCTCACCAAAGTCTGTTGCCACATGTTGAAGCAAGATGGCGGGTGATTTCTACCTGGTCTCTCGGGCCTTCTCAGCTGCTCAGCTGCTCTGTTCTCTTCGGCTGCAAACTGTCAGGCAAATGGCTCATGTCTCTCCCTGGGGCTTTAGCTGTTGAGCCTCCTCCTTTCTGTCACATGGCAGGACTAAAATGACCAAGTTCTCTCTTCTTCTGAGTCTTCTTCTGTGCATCTTCTTGAATGAGTGTCAGTTTATATAGACCAACGGGGGCAGGGACGCAACCCGAGCTAAGTCAGCTTACTGACTTAGCCTAATCAGAAGCCCTAAACTGATTTTATCAAGTAAACGTAAAACCTTTGAATTCAATACAGTCAAAGGATATCACACCCAGAGGAACAGACCAGTTTACAAACACAATCTTTCTCTTTTTGGGGGATTCATAAATAATATCAAACTGCCACAGATGGCAATTCCACATTTAACTTGTTAAGGAACCACTAAACTGTTTTTCATTTTTAAATTGAGCACTTACCTGTGCCAGGCACTGAATTAAAGAGTTCAAAAGCCCATACACTTGGACAATACACATCTAGAAACAGGTGGAAGCCAGAAGGGCAGTAGTAGTTCAAGAAGGAATCCATGACAGTTGTCTCTTTTGCTTTCTCTCATTCTTCTTACCTCACCTTAAGTGTCTACCTCTTTCCTCATATTTCTCTTTTTACCATTAAAAGGAGATGTGAGAGAGTAGGGGAAGAGGGAAGCCCAATGGAGATTTCCCCTACACAGTATCAGCAAAAATGAATAGGCATAATAGTCATTATTTATTTGAGAAATATTATTCTACAGTACATATTATTAACCCATCTTGCAGGCCAGGAAATTGAAAACTCAGAGAATTAAGGAACATATTGAGATTCAAGTAGCAGAGCCAGAATTTGAACCAAGGTCTGTTCGACAACAAAATGCATGCTCCTTCAACACACTATTACATTGACACTTTTTGATCAGCAGAAATGTGAAAGGCTTAAAACAAATACCAAATATCATGCATCAAGGCTGTTTGCAGCTTGTCAGAAAGTCCCAGGTGGCTAATCCAGGGTGGTAGACCCTGCCCTAGTCCGGTCATCACACTTGCAGGTTGGTGCAGGCACTGAGGAAGAGCACAGCCTCAGGAATTACAAGACCCCGGGTTATTTCTGCAGCAACCAGTTGCAAGCCACTGACTTGGGGCCAAGGCAGTTCTCCACAAAGAAGAACTGTGGGAAGGTATAGTTATCAGAAGTGGAGTGGGGCACCTGCAATTTACTACTAAGTACAAAGTAAGAAGTACTGCAGAAGATTTACTTTTCTACATATAAATCAGAGTAAGTTCTAAGCTATCCTTAAAGCAGTATCTCTCTCACCCACTTTGCTGCCGATAGATTTTTTGATGTGAAAGGAAAGAGGGTGTTTGTAAGGCTACCCCTGAGTCTTGTCTCAGAGCTTCTCAAACTTGAGTTATCATGAGAATCACCTGCAGGGCTTCGACAAAACAGATTCCGGGGTCCCGTCTCAGAGATGCCGGTGCCCGAGGTCTAGGGTGAGACCCTAGAGTCTGCATTTCTAGCAGGCTCCTGGGTAATGCGATGCAGCTGCTCACAGAGCCCCCAGTAACTAGCCAGCCCTGGACGACCAGTAATACTTAGGGCAACTACGAGTTACCATGGGGCTCTGTGTCCCTCAAAGATTTTCGTGGGTCTTTTTCAAAATCAGAGTATTGCCATGGGGGTGTGTATCACATGTGAATGTCACGCATATGAGAGAAAATTTTAGAACTACTGGTCCCAACAATTGAGAGATTTAAATCGTGGGGGATCCCATTCGCATTGCTCAAGCCACACGGAAATAATGGCAATTATGCTAATTACTCCCGCAGAGCCCACGGCTGGTCAAGAAGGCGCGCTCCCAGCACAGGGGTATCTCAGGCCTTCTCTCCCAGCAGACCCCTCCATAAGCAGTGTCCTCTGCAGAGCTCCCTTCTCCACCGCCTTGCCTCTTCAGAGCTCATCTGTATGAAGGAGCACGCAGCCACCGTGAGATGGCTCTGCTTACTTAAGGCAACTGGGGGCAAAGACTGCGTGCTGGAGATGAAACGAGAGCCGTGTTAATTCCGACTTAATGACAGCAGAGCAATTTTCTTACAGGAAATAACTAGTTACCTTAATCATTTTAAGTAGTTATTAGCAGCAGCCTAAAAAGGGTGGTTATGCTTATCACAATCCACGCACAAAGAAAATGGAGACATGACTAACGGGACCTTAAACTGATTTCTGGCATCTTCCTTCTGGGTGGTATTAAATGGTATTAATCTTTTTAACTGACTTCAATCCTGAGACCACAACCGTGTGATAAAATGTTAAGTGAATTGCTGGAAATAGCGACGGTCCCATCAGATTTATTGTGCCAATTTACCAACAGCAGAAGTACACACCACTGCTGTGAGGAAGGCAGTAGAGAAGAAAGAAGGACAGGTAGATGTATGGGTTAATTAATAAAATGCAGATAATAGCATCTTTCCCAATATCCATACTTCTTTGAAGGCTGCTCTATATATGTCTCTGGGAGAAAAAGATGTTACAATCTACTGTTGGTTGTTTCATCCCACCAGCGCCCCCCCCCCGCCCCCCGCCCCGAGATAACAATCAGAGTTGGGAAATGAATAAAACTCAGGCAACTTATCTGGACCATAGCCACACAATAAAAAAAAGAAAAAGTAACCACAGAAGAAGAATAAAATGCTTGTTCAAGGGTTTTACAGTTTTAAGACATGTCAAGTAATTTTTTTCTAAGTAAGAGGACTATTTTTCTTTCCTGCAGTGGTTTTGCTTTGTGAAAGAAATGGGCTTGATGAATTTGGGAAAATCATCCATATCAACAAAGTGTATTTAGTGCTTGTTATTTGCCAGGGTTTGTGCTAAATCTTGGGAAACCGATTTCTATAATCACAAAGTTGCACCCTCAAGCAGCTCTCATTCTACTGGGAAGATACTTATATAAGCAAATAATTGTATTGCAGAGCAATAAATGCCTAATAAAAGTAAGTTGTAGCTATAATGGTGGCAAAGAAGCATGCGTGAGCATCTCTACCTGGAGGGTGAGGCCTGAGTGGGGTTTTGAAGGATGAGTAAGAGGTCACCAGATGAGCACAGGTGTGACAGACATTCCAGGAGGGGAAAAGATGCATTCAAAGGTACAGATATATGGACAGTCCAGCTTATATAGGGAACTACAGTGGCTTGGCCTGACTGGTGTGGGTGGTTGGACAGGGAAGGGAGAGGTGAAGCTGAAGGCTTTGAAAGGCCTTGCAGGTCATGCAAAAGAGCCTGAAGGTTTCCTCAAGGAGAGTAGGGAGTCACAGGAGGGTTTCCTTAGCAGGGAAGTGAAATGTTTAGACTCTGAGGAGCCACAATGAATGCTGTGTGGGGAAAGGATTGGAGGGACATAAGGATGGAAGCAGCAAAGCCAGTTAGGGTGCTATGAAATAATCCAGGTAGGAGGTTTTAAGTGAGGCCCTGAATTAAGGCAGTGGCACTGAAAATAAAGCAGGAGACAACTGCAAGAGCTCTCAGAAATAATGCTAAGATCTTGGACTTAATAATTAATAGGCTCCTGGGAATGAGGGAGATAAAATTGTCTTCCTGGGTGCCCGAATTCTGAACACAGTGCTGGGTGGATGATGGTGCTGTTACAGGGGATGCAGCAGGAGGAGCCGATCTGGAAGGGAGCTCGGATGGAGAGGGAATGAGCTTGGTTTGGGACAAGCTGCGACCTGGAGTATAAAATTCCCTAGGAGTGATCATAGGTCTCCTTTGCCTAGGAGCAATGATTTGCCACAACCAGTTGGGACAGCTGTCTGGGACTGACTTGGGTTAGCCCTGTACCTCTGCCATCTGGATCTTCAAGCATCCTGACTTCCAAATGCCAAAGAACAAGAATGTGCCCAAGAGAGGCTCCAGGGCTGGAGCTGGGAGGTTTGGTTTTATCATCCTACTCAACTCATCTCTATGGGAACTTAGAAAACAAACACTGGTCCTTTCTGGCACCCATCCAATCTGATAGGTCCTAAAGCCACAAGAGCATTCAACTCAGAAAGACCAGTGGGAGAGGGTGTGTGTGTGCATGTGTGTGTGTGTGTGTGTGTGTGTGTGTGTGTTGTCTCAGGCAAAGACAGAGTTAGGAGCCTGTGTGTCCACGGGGAGCAGGCCTTGGGACAACTCAGTTGTTGACATTCTCTTTCCAGGTCTCCCCTCTTGCAAAGCTGGCTGGAACCCCCCACCATAGGCAGCCTGCCCTTGGAACTTTTTTAGCTGTTGAGGAAGGAGAATGGGAGGGCAAGAGGTCTGGCCTGATGGGATTCATTTCCGTTCAAGTCAGCTCCAGGACAAATAGACCTGGAGTAGGAATCCAGAAGTAAGTTTTTATCCCTTTTTCTGCAACCCCTGGAGAGGACTCTGGAAAGAATGCAAGATATCTGGGGTCCGCTCTCAGTTTAGCTTCTGGCTAAGAGGCAGACTCTGGAATTAGGCCCGTAGCATTCAAATTCTAACTCCTCAGTTTATTAGCAAATTGAGATATAGGGCAAGTTACTTAACCTCTTTAAATTTTCCCCTCTCTTTAAAATGGGGGTGATGAAAATGTTATTACCTAATCTCACAGGGGACACATTTTGAGCATCCAATAAGATAGTCTTTGTAAAACACTGAGCACAATGCCTACTATGTAGTAGGAACAAAGGAAATGCTAGTTATTACTACTGTACAAACTTAGGAGAACTGGGCCCCAACCAAGGTGCTAGTCATTCATTTCTAAAACAAAAAGCTGTACTCTGTAACTGGTAATAAACCTCATAGTTCTGACACTCTGTGATCCAGTGCGCCCTAGGCACTGAGCATTCCTCATGGTGGTGGGGGTGGGGGTTACGTGTTGAAGAAGAGATAATAAGGAAATAGGGTAGATAGAAGGGGTTAATGAAAAATTTTGAGCACCTCTTGTATATCTGGAATGTGCTAGATGTTTTACATGTATTAACTTATATAATCCTTATGAATGGGAAAATCTATAGAATTATCCCCCATCTTAAAGATGAGAGAGGGGGAAGCAGATGTGGCTCAAGCAGTTGGGCACCCACCTCCCACATGGAAAGTGCCCATGGGAGGTGCACATGGGAGATGACACAACAAGGAGACACAGCAAGAGACACAATAAGCAGGGAGCAGATATGGCTCAAGTGATTGGGTGCTTCTCTCCCACATGAGAAGTCCCAGGTTCGGGTCCCGGAGCCTCCTAAAAAAAAAAAAAGAAGACGAGTAGACACAGAGGGCACACAATGAACAGACACAGAGCAGACAGCGAGCATAAACAATGAGGTAGGGGGAGAAAGAAAGAAATCTTTTTTAAAAAAAAAGATAAGAGGTGTTAACTTGCTGGCCCTAAGTCACAGTCAGTGGCAGGGCTAGAGTTAGAGGTCTGACTCTTTCCCCCACTTATTGGCTATGGGGCAATTACTACAAGTACCATAAAGTTATAATTTAATGCAGCATAAAAGGTGAAACTTTGAAGAGATACAGGGAAAGGGTTACTGGAGTTCAAAAGGAAGAAGAGAACAAATCCAGCCAGGAAAATCCAAAAAGCCAGCATGGAGGAGCTGACAAAACTGACTTTCCTACACGTGACCCTCAGTCTGGGCAGATGCAGCAACGTACCTCCCCACCCCCACCCTGCACTTCTGGAGGTTGTTTAAAAATGTTTGGAAGATATTTGGGATCATCACTATGATGTGGGTACTATAAGCAATTAGTGGGAGGGACCCAAAGACACTAAAGGCCTTGCAATGCACAGGACAGTCGTACACAAGGAAGTCTCTTCTGGACCCAGTCATCTGCAGCTCCCTGGTTAAAATCCACTGGCTGAGTAGCAGGGCTGGATTCTAACATTGTGTTGACTTGGCCAGTAAGCCCATTTGTCCGGATCCAAAACCCCTTTCCTTCTCATTCAGTACGGGGTGTCTCTGTGGCTCCTCTCTTCTGTGTGGTATGTAAAATTCTTAAAAACAGACACCAGTGTCCTCTGGAATTTGCCTTCATTGTAAATTGCAGAAGCAGGCTGAATCAACCAGGCCATCCCAGGATCACTCAAACTAGTCACTGGATAATTGCTTTTGTACTTTTCCACATGAGTATTGGTGTTCTGTTGGAATTTTTTTGCCATCTATTTTACAATAGTTGGATGGCCTGTGTCTTATTTCTTGAAATAAGCTAATACTTTTCTCTGTTTGCCAAAAGTTGTTTTGTACTCATTATTCATCTTTTATATTCTTGAATATTTTTCCTGATTTTTCAGAAGCCTGTTCGGGATTTCCCATACCCTGCAATCTGGATTGATATATCATTTTCTTTTTTCTCTCTTGTTTTTTCCTTAGGAAAAAAAAAATCACTAAATAATTTGTAATGCCTTTGATGATTAAAGTATTTAGGCAGACATTCAAATTAATTTTTTTAAATTATTTTATTTATTTTTTCATTTTTAATCCTCTCCCCACCCCACCCCCCAAGATGGCTCCCTCATCTGTCTGCTCATTGTCTGCTCATCTTCCTCAGGAGGCACTGGGAACCAAACCCGGGACCTCCCATGTGGGAGGCAGATGCCCAATTGCTTGAGCCACATTCGCTCCCCCATTCAAATTACTTTTAATTTGTCACCATGACATATGTTATCAAATTGGGTAATTCCAGGCCTACCTTGAATACCTAAATTACTGAGAACCTGTGCAATTCATTCTGGAAGGTCATGAATAGGGAAAAGTTGGCAGGCAGTTGGCAATGTGATTCTCGGAAGAGTCACCACGGTGCATTTGCTGTGGTTCACTTCTCTCTAGTTTTTGATTGAGTGATCTGTACCAAAAGCAAATCTGGTGTCATTGCCATTCCCTAACCATCCACACATACCCTCTCCTCCATCTTAAAATTTTGGATGACTTTCCAATGTTCTTAGAATAAAGGCAAAAATGTCCTACCAAGACTTCCAAGACTCAGTGTGGTCTGGTCTCTACCTTTTTCTCCTCGGTCCTCTTATTCTCATATCCCACACCCTCTGGACCCCAGCCTTTTCCTCTCACACATGGTCCTCTGTGACCACAGGGCCTTTGCACATATGTTTCCTTCTGCCTCTAAGGTCTTCCCCCTCTTCATCACTATTGCCCAGCACAGTGCCTGGCACAGCGGATACACAAATAAGTGTTTGTGGAAAGAATGGATGCATGCGGGTTTTAGAGGCAATTCTCAGGTTGGGGTTATTTTGTTTGGGTTGGGTTTGGTTTTGCAGAAACACTGTCAAATGTATAAACCAGAGTGTACAGACTGGCAGCCAGGAGGCCCCCAAGACTGTTTCTGGTCTGCAGACATGCATTCTTTGGCTATTGCCCCTATCTTTCTGGCCATGGTCCCTACCTCGCCCCCTTCTCTCTTTATACAACCTGCCTGATCCCTGTAATTGTTCCATTTACAACTCCAGGCATAAACATGGTGTCTACTGAATCTTTCATTTAAATAATCAGTTTCAATTCAATGGAATTTAATTGACTTTGATGAAAATTCAGAAGGCAACAGCCTATACTACCCACCAATGCCCATTTATTTTTTAAAGACTCACAAAACAATGGTCTTAAAATCTCCATATTTTCCAGGAAAAAGGCCCTGAGGTCTAAGAGGGGGCAGTGACCCACCGAAAGCACCGACTAGTGATTGGCAGAATTGTCCCTTAAACCCCAGTCCCCTTGCCTCCCTCTTTCTACTCCTCACCCCAAGAGTCAATCTGCTGTGGGTGATGTTTAGAGATATTTAATGGCTTTGAAAGTATGTATTTCTAGTTATTAAGCATCACACTTTATGCAATTAATTGTACAAAATCAAGCCTAGCTGTATAAACGTTTCATCTAAATTGCTCCACAGCTTGATTTACAAGAGGAGATAAAACCTTCCCCTCTTACCTAATAAATGTTATGTTTCTATTTTCCATTAATATGACAGTTAAGAGAGTGCTTGTCTAAAGTGACTCTTCTGAATTAACATCAACTGAATAAGGGGGCTTAGGCAAGTCGTTTGTGAGGATTTAATCTTTCCTTCCTTCTTGGATGTTTATGGCATCAGCAGTTTATAGGAAGCAGATGTGAATGATTAATATGCCATCAAAGTCTCAAGAGAGTTATTTGTTTATAGAGTTGGATCTGAGAAAAGTGAGGGCTTGCTTACTCTTTGTCTAGTGGTTCCTTTGCTCGGGTCTGAGAGTCTGAAGGGACAGTCCTGCCTCCAAGCTTTGCCTAATTTAACCCCTGCCATTGCCCCTGAGGCGTTACCCTAAATACTTCCCATGAGAGGGCTTTTTCCTCTAAAGAGGTCATCTATGAGTCTTATCTGCTCTGGTTACCCCCACTGGGATAATTGTAGGACTGATTTATTGGCATTCCAAAGAGATTGAGTATTGACTGTTGCACGATTTTCAGAAAAAAAAAGAAAGATAGATAAATAGACAGATATAGATAGACAGATAATGTGGATGTATATACATATATACATATATTGCATTACACTTTATAAAGTATTTCCATACATGAATTTGTTCAACTATCATTTAATGGCGTACCATATGCCAGGCATCGGGGCTGCTTGTTTAAAATACAGCCAGGTGTATATCCATTTTATTTCTTGATTCTTCCCAAAAGGCTAGAAGGCATGGTGATTAGTCCCATTTTACAGATCAGGAGCCTGACACAGGGAGATTTCAAATGATTACCTAAGGTCACAAAGAAGCAAGGAGCAGAGATTGGACTCTGGGTACTAAAACTGGAGATGCTAAGTCGCTTGCTCAATCCAGTACGACACAGCTGCTTCTTATTAGGAAGGAGCGTTCAGTTTCCACTCTGTTTCTCGGTGATTTGAGCTTCCCTAATTAAGGAACCAACTGTGAAGTGCAGCTAAGAAAAGCTTTCTCAGTTAAGCCTTTGGTATATACCCACTGCAGAGCACCTATTAATAGTCATGCCTCCAAGATATTTGACAAACCACATTTCTCTTCAGCTTCGTTATATCTAAACTAGTGATGCCGTAAACATTTACAAATTACTGTAAAAGGATAAAACCTTACATTTACCTGTGGCCCCTGAAATGTCATTCACGTCGCACTGTGGGTGCCAACTCCCGGCTTTCTGCGCCTTTCTCAGCCTCCCCTGGACAGGTCCCCTGGAGGTGGCCTTCCTTGTTCCCTCCCAGAGATCAGAACTTGGGCAAAAGATATCTCAGGCATCAGGTTAAGGCATTGTTATTATTATTTGTTGTTATTATTATTATTACATTTTAAAACTGAGGTTATTTTAACCTGGAGAACAGTCGAAATAGCTTATTAACAGTTCCCACTGTGTAAGAGATACAAGAAGTACCCATAAATCAGTAGAGCCAACTGTTAAAGCCAAGTTCTTTCACGGAAGTGGGAAATAATTCCATCAAAATGGGTATGTGTTAAGTTTGTAGAGCTGTAACTTAAATACAGGTAGTCTTAAAAAGTTGTAGTATGAATGTGAGGCTATGGACAGAAGTCACAGCAGGGAGGATTTAGGAAAGATATAAAGAAGGAATGATAATCATGTCTGTGAAGACAGTTGACAGAACAAATAAACAAATCTCATTCATTCTTCTTCTTTCCTGTTAGACCTAATTGTTTGGGCATATTCTGTCTGTAAACAAGAAAATCAATATTACAAGTCTTTCCAGAGTCTCCAAGTTTGCATCCTTTTGGTTTTTTCTAATAAGCAGATGACATTCTTAAAACCACAGCACACTATCATCATTGGTCTCTGCCAAGCCCATTTTTAAATTTTATGTTTTTTATTTTATATCATTTCCCCTTCCTAGCTCATCCCTAATCCCACTCCTCTGCCACCATAGGCACGCACTGTGGTACGTTTGATATATGTGCTTCCAATCCACCTTCCATATATTTTTATGGAAAAAATATACATTTAAAAATATATAGTAGATTCCCTCTTGTCTAATACAGTTGGGATTAGCAGTTGATCATTTAACTGAAAAAGTTATTTAAAACTGGAAATCATTTAAAAATCATGCCTACAGATCTTAAACATTTTATCTTATAACTTAAAACACAAATATGCAAACATTTGCCAGTCTTTTGCTGAAGGCCCAAATCCTTTTATTTGGAGTCCCACACTAGTTCCAGTTTTGATCTCTTTAAATTAGACCGAGAACTTTAAAAATGCTAGCAAAGCAATGAGTACCTAATCATTCTATATGTAAAAGTTTTCCCCAATATTTCCCAGTTATTTCTCGCAGACCTAGTTTTACAGGATTTTAAAAGCAGTTCATACCTATGAGTTTTTGCAAACACTTCAACTAGTTTTTCATATAGATGAATTAACTCTCTTTTCACCCAAATCATATTGATTTGTATGATATTTAAACAATCAACAGAATTACAATGACAATTATCACTTTCATAAATAGTTTGAGGACCAAATAAGTGGGTAAACCTCTACTCAGCTGGTAGGAGAGGTGCCCAGGAACCTTGGAGGGAGGCAACTCTCAGCTAGGATTCAGGGCACTGCAGGCATCTGCCAGTGTTTCCCAGACGAAATGGAGACCCTCAATTAACCCAGTAGGTTAGTTCAGTGGAGTTTTGGGTTAGATATGGTCTTAGTTTGCCAGGCTGCTGTGACAAACACCACACAATGGATTGGTTAAACAACAGGAACATATTGGCTCATGGTTTTGAGGCTAGAAGTCCAAAATCAAGACACTGGCAAGGCTTGCTTTCTGCCCTAGTCTGTCGTGTTCTGGTGCTGGCTGTCGGCAGCCCTTGGGGTTCCTTGGCTTGTGTCTCTGCCTCCCATCGCGTGGCGATTTCCTCTCTTTCTGGATTCTGTGACTTTCGGCTTGTTTTTATAAGGCCTTCATAATATGGAGTAAAACATACCGTGATTCAGTTGGCCACACCTTAACTCAAAATAGCATCTTCCTAAGGTCCTATTTACAATGGGTTCACACCCGACAGGGACACGGATTGAGACTAAGAGCACGCGTTGGTTGGGAGTATCTAATTCAGCCTACCACAGATAGCTCATTCTGTTCATTAATTTTTTTTCATGCAGTGTTATTTTTAAGATCTCTCCCTGGTGCTGTATGTAAAACTGGCCCACTACTTCTGACTGCAGAGCAATGTTCCTTGTATGCCTACCCTACATGGGTTTTTTAACCCATTCCCTATTGACGGAGACCCATGGGCTCCCAACACTCAATACCATAAACCACACAGCAGTGAACATCCTCAAACACGTCTGTCTGTGAATCTGTGTGAGCGTTCTTCTGCGAGGGCACCCTAGAGTGGAATTGCAGGAGCACAGAGCATGTGCTTGTTTGATTCCACGAAGAACTCTTCAAATTAGCAGCGCTAGTTTTCACCCCAACCAGAAATGCATGGGGAATCCTTTTCCCTCATCCTTATCAGCCCTTGACATTATCCAACTTTTCCTTTGTGCCAATCTGGTGTTCCTATGTGTAATCTCGCTTTAATTAGTAATTCTCTGATTGGGGCGCTCTTCTTATACTTGTTAACGGTTGGTTTTCATCTTCTGTAAATGCCTATTCAGATCATTTGCCCATTTTTCTGTTTTCTGTCCTTTCCTTGCTGATTGGAAGGAGATCCTTGGATAGTAGTCTCTTGTCAGTTTTAGATATTGCTAATCATTTCTCACAATCTATCACCTTCTTTTAACTTCGTTTGGAGGGTCCCTCAAGAAACAGAAACAATCTGTGAAGTTCTTTCTTTAAAACTCCTTGCCAATCCTGATGTCACAATGATAGTCTACATATTATTCTTGAACTTTATAATCTTATTTTTATATTTAGGTCTTTAATCCTTTTTTAAGTTTATTTATACCTACTTTCTTTTACTTTTTTTTTGTTTATTTCTAGCATAGAGGAATGCTATGGGTTTTTGTATGCGGATCTTTTATCCAAAAGCCATGCTCATCTCTTTTTTCATTCTAATAGTTTGTTGATTCTCTTGAATTTTTCTAGGTAGACAATCATATCCTATGCATATAGTGACAATTGTGCCATTTTCCTTCCAAAACATATAATTTCTTTTATGTTGCCAAATATTATCAGTTATAATGAACATCTTTGACTTGTTCCTGACTTTAATTGAATACATCCAAAATTATTTCTCATATATACACTTGTAGGCTGTAGACATTTTGTAGCCAGCCTTTAACAAATTAAGGAGGTCCTCTTCTCTTCCTTCTTTTGTAAGAGTTTTTTTTTCTCCCTTTGAATCATGAACAGGGGTTGAACTTTATCAAGTGCTGTTTCTATCCCTATTGAGATGCTCACACTTCTTTTTTTCTGCTGTAGTCAATTATGTGCTAAATTACATCGGAAGCTCTTTCCAATGTTCGCCTATCCTGGATTTCTGGTATGAACCCTACTTGATTGCAATAAATTACTTTTAATATAATGTTTTAATATAATGTTGTTTTCCACTAGCTAATATTAATTTAGGTTTTTTGCATATATGATTGGAGGATCTAGCCTGTCTTCCCTTTACAAATCTTGTGGAACATACTTGTAAACCCCTCTTGGCTTAGGCTTTTTTTCTGGGCAGAAGTTTCTATGGGGAGTAGAAGTAGGAAAATGATTCTTGCTTTAATTCAAAGGAACTAAATAGAATTATACCTCTACAATAAGTAGGACGAGGTGAGCCTTCATTAATACCATTTATGTGGCTTGGGTATTAAGTGCCCTGAACACACCGCTACAGTGGTTTTCACCCAGGGACAAGCTCTGCCAGAGAAGCGATCATGATATGAAGAGAAGCAGGACATAGATCGTTTGAGACAATTCAGTCTATCTACAATTTTTGTAATCCAAACAACAGAAAGAAAAGCCTGGCAAAGTCTTCTTGGCAGTCAAAGCCATAATCAGATGAAGTGAGATACAAAAACTGAATAGTATGAAACACAGCTCAGAAATGTTAACTGCCTGTCTCTGCCATTCTCTATGGAACTTGACAAGTCACTCCATAATTCTGGGTCATAGTTTCCTTATGTGAGCCCTGCCAGCCAGACATTTCTAATAACAGTGATCACAGCTCTCGTTTAATGAGTGCTTACTTTGTGCCAGGCGCTGCGTTTTAAGCCTGCTTTATCTCATTTATACACTGCAGCTCATTGATGTGCTTTGGCTCATTTAATCATTGCAACTCTTTGAGTGTTGTGCCATAATCACATTTTTGCATGTGAAGATATTGAGTCTCAAAGAGACTAAATAACCCAGGATTTGAACCTGGGATGTTTGACTCTTCATCCCTGCCCCAGGCTGGGATGTGTTTGAGGTAATAGGGGTGTGGGGGGAAATAGGTGGATGTAGAGAAAAGGGGGTCGTGCGCAATGAAGTCTGGGTTGCAGGGTGTCGGGTGGGGACCATTAAGTAAAATTGGCCGAAGTTCAAAAATACCTGCAGAACCTCACCTCTAAAGCCTATCAGGGTGGCAGCCGCTGCCTAGAGCACCTCTGGGAACAGCTGGGCCTTATTACAAAGGCACATCCTGCTCTGGCTTTCAGCAGCCTCTTCCACCAGAAGTGGAAAAGACAGATACTTTATAAAGGTTCATGGGAGAAAGTTTGGTGTCTAGCGATGGCTCTTTCAGAATATTTCAGGGATTAAAAAAAAAAAAAAGCGTCAGGGAACATCCTAACTCAGTGGTTCTTGATAAAGATGTGAGAAATATGCCCCTTGGAGGACAGAGCTCTCTGGGAGATGATTTGGGGCATGTGATTTGTTTGTGACAACAAATTTCAAGTGCAGAAACCAAGAAGAAGGAAAATGTGGTCAATCTTTGCATGGTGGAAGGGAAAAGAAGGAACATTTGATGACTGCCTTTTAGGTGAACAGCATAAATATATCATCTCATTTATTTTGCTTGTTTTCATATAGTGACAGTTGTACCTTTTGCCTTCCAAAACACATTTTGCCTGGTTCCTGAAAGAATTTGTAGGTGATCATCTTGTTGCATTCTCGTGACAGCCCTTAGATGCATCCCCATATTACAGATGAATAAACTAAGTCATGGAGAGGTCACTAACCGAGGTCATTTGGACAGCAGAGGCATCAAATGGGTTCAAAACCTCACTTTTCCAGCATTGTCATGCCCCCAGACATATCACTCTCCACTTGCACACACTGCCATACCACTCGATGATAAACACCATGTTTTAAAATCCAAGTTTTGTTATCTTATGGAGAAAAAAATACATCTTGCTCTGATTTTCTAGGTTGCTCTGATAGCTGGATCACATTTGGGGACTTCAGTCAATGAGGTTACAGGCACTTGTTTTGTTTTGTTTGTTTTGTTGTTAACCATAACTGCATACCATGCCTTAAAATGCAGGGAGTCATCAGTCACCAGGCAGACCAGTGATAATTGCCAAGCCTTAGGGTGAGAATGTGGTGGCTGGTAAATATCAAACCGCGTTTTCTCGGCAGTCTCTGTGTGCTCTTACACATAAAGGCAAACTTGTTAATGACTTTCTATAAATAAGCTCAAGCTTATAATTGCTGTTCAGCAACAGCTGCTGAAATGTGATCTCCTCTCAAGTATGAAATGCCCTCCCTCTTCTCTTTACTTTCTCGTGGAAAGAAAATGTTTGTGTACCTGAAAGCAAAGTGGGCCAGCGTCCTTGTTGGGCTGTGTGAACTTGGAAGACTTGCTTGACCTGCCTGTGCCTCAGCCCTTGGCCTGTTTCAGAGACAAGTGGGGTGATATGGATGAGCCCCTCAAGGATATGGAATATATGGCAGTCAGCTCTGGATTTCTGGAACATAGCCCGGGGTGGGCGCTCAGGACCTGGTGTTGACTGCGATGAAACTGATGTGAATGGAACCTGCCTTGGGAAGTTTAAAGGGCTGTAGAACCGTGGCAGTGGTAATCATTTCAAGGGAAGAAGGGAGAGGGTACTGCTGAGATCCTCTCGTGCATACTTACTGGAATACTTGCTGGAAACTGTATGCCATGAAAAATCTTTATTTCATCTCTCAAATTTAAATTAGCAGAGGTCGGCAAAACACAGGCCACCGGACAGATCCAATCAGCCTCCTTCTGGGTAAATGAAGGTCTCTTATGTTTTGTCTCTGGCCACTTTCATCCACAGAAGCAGAGTAGCTGTGACAGAGACCATACAGCCCGCAAAGCCAAAGATATTTACTGTCTGGCTCTTTACAGAAAAGGTCTGCGGCCCTGAATTATAGCCTCAGCCACTGGGGCCACATTTCTCTTTAAAAGCTATCACCTCGTCCAGTTCCTGGAACTCGTGGGTGCCCCGTGCATGTCTGAAGGGAACAAGATAAACCAATCCAAATTGTGAATGAGTAACCCCTTCCTCAAGTTTCCTTGGGAGGACAGGCTTAAGTGAGAATTCAGGAAGGGGGCTGCACACACCTGACCCCTGTGTCTGCAGAAGCCAAAGGCTCTAGCATCTGTCTCCTGTATAATCATTGCAGGGTAACAATACTAGTTATTGATGGCTTACCACCTTCTAGGCCCAGGGCTAAATGCCAATATATTCTGTCTCATAAAATCATCAGCACAGTCCTTGGATGCCGTTGGTATTATTATCCTTGTTTCTTTATGAAGGGCCTGGCTTGCTCAAGGGCCCCCAGTGATGGAGCCAAGCTTTGCAGTTCGTGCAGCCCAATGTGATATTTAGTTTCTGGGTCCCCATTAGAGATGCCCTCCAGGATTACAGGCTGTTGCTTAACCAGCTCAGCCAAACATCTCCGTCTCCCTGCCCCTCAGGACGTCACATTTACTCATATTATTTCCATTCTGCATGCTTCATTCATTTGTTTAGCAATTATTTCTACCTTTTTTACTGTTTATATTTGCCAGGTACTGGGCTGGGGACTGGAGGATCACAGGACCAATAGAGTCAGTCCTTTCCCTGATAAAGCTTAAAGTCTAGTGAACGAGACAGGCGTTAATCAATTGCACAGTAAATGTTGAAATACAACAAAGGGGGAAGCTACAGGGCACCGTGAGAGAGGATTATGGGACCTCCATCAAGAAGCCACCCTTGAGCTGAGAGCCAAAGGTGCTTATAAATAGGAGTCAGTTCAGGTATAGAGGGAAGGGAATGGGGTTTATAGTGGATTGAATGGTGTCCCCTACCCCAAAGATATGTCTAAGTCCTATGCCCCAGTACCTGTGAGTGGGACCTTATTTGGAAATAATCTTTGTGGATGTAAATAAAGGTCTCAAGATGAGGTCATCCTGGATTTAGGGTCGGTCCTAAATCCAGTGACAGTATCCTAAAAAGAAACAGAAAAGGAGAAGTCACTCAGCAGAGGAGACAGAGGCAGAAATTAGGCTTATGCTGCCACCAGCCAAGGGATGCCTGGGGCCACCAGAAAATGGGAGAGGCAAGGAAGGATTCTCCCTCTAGAGCCTTCCGAGGGAGGGTGGCCCTGCTGACGCCTTGACTTCAGACCTCTGGCCTCAGGAACTGTGAGAGAATAAATTTCTGTTGTTTTAAGCCTCCCAGTTTGTGGTCACTTCCTACAGCAACCCGAGGAATCTAAGACAGAGTTCCCAGCCATAGGAGCCATGTGGGCACAGGCTCTGGGTAGGAGGGGGTCCCTGTGGCCAGAGCACATAGGACGAGAGACGTGGTTGGGAAATTCAGGCCCACGTGAGGCCTCGTGCTCACATTTTGGGCGTTTACCTTAAAGGCCACAGGAAGCCACAGAGAAGGGGGTGGGGTGGCATTATCAGTCCTGAGGGCTGTGTGTGGTCTTCCTTAACAGGGCTGCTCTTTCCAGAGTTCACCAAGGGGCCTCTGCTAATGGAGCCTCACGCTGAGAAGGGCCAGCTGAGGTGCACACCTCAGAGCTGGAAAACACAGCCGGTCGCTCATCTGAGCCGCCAGGGGTGAGCGAGCAGCGTCCGCCGTGCACGGGAGAGTCACCTTGCTGCTGCAAAGTGAAAACTGCTTTTGAGGCCTTTCTAACAGAGGCTGTTCCTGGCCTAACCCATGACAAGGAAGGCTTGGAAGTTTGCAGCCCACCAGCCTGTTCGTTTAGCAAAGATGAGTACTGGCCTATCCTTGCTGTATGATGTATGAATGACCAGATGGGCTTGGGCAGGTCACAGCTCCTCTCTGATCCTCAGTTCCTTCATTTTTGAAAGAAGTGGGCTGGCCTTGGGTCTCTAAGGCCCATTCCAGTACTAAGGCTCTATGAGAGATGCGGAATTGGGTTTCATTCAGCAAACATTTGCTGACACCACCTCTGAGCCAGGTTCCGTGACAGGCACCAGGGATATGGTGATGGATATCCCTGCCCTTGAGATATGTATCCAAAAATAGAGACAGACACAAAAGAGAGTAGTTTCAAAATAACCCAGTGCATGAGTGTGACCTCCACAGTCATAGGGACTGGGCTCCATCCCAGCTCCACTACTTCTTGGAGCAAATCATTCCTCAAAGGCTCAGTGTCCTCATGACTGAGTAAGTCCCACAGTTGGGGCTCATTTAAACTATAGCTTAGCCCCCATCCAAGTGATTCAAAATTCTGGAGAGCAGATGTAGCTCAGTGGTTGAGGGCCTGCTTCTATGTACGAGGTCCCAGTTTCAATCCCCAGTACCTCCTTTAAAAAAAATTCTGACTTTATAGAATTTTGGAAGTAAAAGTGTTACCTCTAAATTCCAGAAGTAATCAATAGGCCTGACTTTCAGAATCCCACCTTCCGACCAGACACTGTCTGGCAGGCTGTGGTTTGCACATTGCTACCCCTCCAACCCAAATCAATGGCAGGCCAACCAGCAAACCCATCCCTTACACACTGACTGGGTGGTGGGTGTCGGCGCCACTATGCCTGGTTGGGGGAGAACAAAGGCAGCAGCTACAGAAACCGGAACTGCCCCTGACAAGGCTCTGGGAGGCAGCGGGAGGGAAGTGGTGCCTTTTCACAGCAAAGTCCTGCCGCTGCCACGTGAAAGGGCAAAGGCCCCAGGGCATCCTCTGCTCTTCCCTTTGAGGTCCCAGTTGGGTTCTGGGTGAGGAAAAGAAGCCTGGCCACTGCAAGCTGCCTCCTGGGCTCTTCTGCAGCTCCTGGGGGATCTCTTGGTGCACACCCTCCCCCATCCCCCACGCCACACACACGATCACATTCTATAAAATGCCAAGTCCTACGGATCACATCCCTGCCTTAACAGCCACCACCTGGAACTACACCCTCCCCACCTCCGGTCTCCCCCTGCTCCAATCTGCCCTCTTCCAGTCCATGCTGTTTACTTCATTCCCCTGCCCAAAACCTTTCCATGGCTCACCACCTGGTTTTCTAGGCCATCTATGAGCTAGACTCTTCCCAACACACATGAGGCATGTATCCCTTAACCCAGCCAAACTGAGCTGGAGAAGGGATGATCACCCAAACAAAATAGGGCTCTGCGAGCAAGGAAGAGGGAAGATGGCTGTCATAGCCAGGCAACGGTATCTGCTAAACCAGCCCTTCTCAAACTTCAGCGTGCATTCGAATCACTGGGACTCTTGTTAAAACGTAGATCTTGACTCAGGGGGTCTGCAGTGGAGTCAAGATTCTGCATTTCTAACAAGCTCCCAGATGCTGTAGCCGCTGCTGGTCCAGGGACCACAACTTGAGTAGCAAAGCTCTGTGTCATCTTACTGATGACTGGGAGACAAGAGGAGGGTGGGCAATGGTGTATTCAAAATAGCTCCATTTTAATAATATACTCATCTATATGAAATCACCGTTTTTGTAGACCAAAAGGTCCATTTCACATGGTTCAACCTAATACAACAGGCAGTCCATCAACCATCTGCTAATAGAAACCAAAGCTCACAATACCAGAATCCTAGTCAACTTACTCTGGAATAAGAGGAGGCAAGACTTCAGGCCAAAATTCTAACTGTTTTAACTCAAGCTTAAAGCACAGCCTAGCCTCATCCCTATACCTGCCAGCTCCTCTCTCACAGCTCCCAGTCCCAGAGAGAACCCCACTCTGTGGAGCAGGAGATTCTTCCTGCTTTTTTCTGGCTTGCAAGTTGGAGAGAAGGATCGTGCCAGCAGATCACCTTCCATTTCCCTGCTCTCCAAGGCCTGCCAGAATTCCACAGCATGCCTTGATACCCTGGCACATCCCCGGGTGGTTTTGTAGGTCACCTGGATCAGGTGGGAAGATAATACGCGATAGCAGGGGTGAGTCTTGACTCTCTTTAAAAGCTGCCTCCACAGTGAAGGAGGTGTGGCAAGTCGCCCACGGCTCCTGGTTCCCCCACACGGCAGCACTGGGCGAGGCGGCTGGGGGGAAGCGGTCGATGAGCACAGCCTGATAACCTGCCTGCTGTGAGTCCTGCACGGGCAGGTGCCGTCACCAGCCCCTGCCTGTGGTTGCCCTCTGGTGGCAGAGTAGCTGCTGCATCACCATCTGCCTCCATTGGCAAAATAATGAGAAGTGAAAAAGCAATAAGCAAACAGGATATTTCAAGAGCAGCAAAAACATGTGCTCCCTCCATGAGATGCTCCACTGGCTCTGAATGCTCGGGATGATCTCGGATTCAGGTACCCCTATCTGAGTGGGCATTAGTGGGATATTGGTGCTCATTGATTATATCACACTGGTTCTCAATTCCATCTGCCTTCTAGCTGGAGAGCTTTTAGCAAATACCAGTGCCCAGTTCCTACCCCGAACCAAATAAATCAATGGCGGGGGGGGGGCAGGCAAAGGTGGGTTTTAAAAGCATCCCGGTGATCTGGATGCACAGTGAAGGCTGCAAATCACTGTGTTAGCCAAACAAGATAGGTTTTCAAAGATCCAGGAAAAGCACCTCATTCTCAAAGTCCTTTCTCAAACAGTATTTCTAAAATACTGTTTTCATCTCCTTTTTTGAATGCATTACAAGACATTGGTAATAATGAATACACTCCCCCACTTTCAGAGTCACAAATCACTTTTACATCCATTACCTCATTAGAGTCTCAAGTCAGCCTGTGGAAAATGCTAACACCACTGCAGAAATCTATATGCTGTGTTTGTGTTTGCTGTGACATTGTTTATAAGAGACAAAAAAAAAATGGAAACAGCCTAAAAGTCAGTGAGAGGATGGTTAAATATGTTCTGGGACTTTCATGCAATGGAGCGCACTACAGCTATGAGGAAGACAGGTAGATCTGCATGCATTGACTAAGAAAGACACAAACTATTTGTAAATTCAAAAGACTCGCGTTCCAGTATCACATTTTTAGATGATCCCATTTCTATAGTTTGTAAAGCCCAACATCTGTGTATGTGTGTGTGTGTATGCTTTATAAGCACAAAATATTGTCTAGAAGGATATACACCAAACTGTTAACAGTCATATGTCTCTTAGGCTGGGGTTGGACAGAGGTGGTGGGAGACTATTGCTTTATTTGTTGTTTCTATATTCTTTGTAATGAAAATTATACTTTCGTACTTTAAAAAGAAGTTCTATTTTAAAACCACAGCCCTGAGGTGAATGCTAAGAAGAGATCTTCATAGCCACTTTTTCAGAGGACACAATTGAGGCTCAGTGAGGTGGAGTCACTTGGTCGTGTAGCTAAAAATTTGTGGGACATTGAAGTGAACATATATGTATGTTATGTTTCACTAGAGAGTGAGGTGAGGTCAGGAGGTGATCCAGCTCACTGGCGCCCAGGCCCAGGACTCTTTTTGCGACCCCATACTGCCTGCCCTACCGGAGCCGGCCCTGCAGACTGTGGCCCTTGCTGAAGTCCTGCGCCTGCCGCTGGTCAGGAGCCTGAACTGAGTTCCCTCTCCAGCAGGACCGTGGTGCCTTCCAGGCTGGCTCAGGACCCAATAACGCCCCGCTTGCCCAGAGCTGCGAGGAAGATGGACTCCGTGCCCGTGGCAGTTGTCGGTGCAGCCTCAGGGCAGCTCCGTTCCTGACGAGGGAAACCCACTTTGCACATACTTTAGGGGAAACGTTCTGGGATGAAGCCAGAGCCAGCTGGGCACTGGGCTTATTAAGAGCATGCTGGTTGCCAGAACACATTTGCGAATATGCAGGGGTATTTTTGTGTAAATGTGCGTGCATGCATTTTATACACACTCATACACACACATATATAAATCTCCCTCTGAAATCCATTCAGTTAAAAGATGGCTGCATTGTTCACAATGTGCTTCACAGTTCCCTCTATGGAGGGCGGCTCTGCACACCTGGAATGCTGGCTTTCTCTTATTCCTGTTTTTCCCTCCTGCCAGGTGCAGCTCATCCACTATAACCATGAGTTATACACAAATGTCACAGAAGCTGCAAAGAGTCCAAATGGATTGGTGGTAGTTTCTATATTTATAAAAGTAAGTCTCTTGCATTCCTTCATTCTCCTCCTCTTGCCATTGCCACCCTCATCAAAATATCAGTATATGGTGTCTGTTGGATCTTAGAAATATTAGAAGGGGTGCCCCTTGGTATAATGCCCAAGAAAAGCTGCAGAATCGTCCTTTCTATACCCGTGGAGCTTTATGGAAACTGAGGTCCCCTTCAATGAGATGCAGAAACTGATCTCCATTTCAAAGTATCAGGGCCCAAGGAGACTTCTGGTTCCCTTTAAAATGCAGATGAATCATAAGGATGTAATAGAAGGGGGCTCACTGATGCCCCGAAGGATTCTAGGCCCATCCATCCATCCATCTGCCTCCTTGGGACAAGAGATACAAGAGAAATGGGAGTGGCCTTTCCCTTTCCGGCTCCGCACTAAACAGCTGCCTCCAGCTCCCCCACAATTGCTCTGAGTCTATTCTTCTCTCTCACGCTCCCTCTCCCTCATAAGCATCCTGGGTAAAATCAAGCCAAGACCACCAGTGCTGACTTTATGGCATTCCAGAGAGGCTGTGTATCTCCGTAACAGTCCACAATAACAAAATAAAATGCCAAACCCATCAAATTCTAATTTGTTAAGAAATGGTTACCTTTCACATTTTGGAAGGGTAGAGTAAAGCGGGAATGCTGTTTTTAAAATGGTCTTTCCAATTGGAAAAGAAAAAGAGAACAGCAATGTGTGGCAGTTCCAAAAGTGGACAGCCACTGCACAAGCCGGACCATTAGAGGAAACGCCCGAACCAGAACTTGGAATCTGATGAAGTGGATCAATAGAAACGCAGCATTCACCACCAGGGAGCTTTAACCCGGCTCGCGTAATGACAACATCATTATTCAGAAGAAAGGGCACCCAGGGCACCCCGGAGCATTTCTCCCTGTCCCTTCCCCAAAGCCTCAACCTTTGCAATCGGTCCTTCACCCTGCCTGGTCAAGTGTCGCCAACTCCACGTCTCCTCTTAGCTTCCGCACCCTTAACTGGCTCAGGCCTTTCTGTGGTCCAAACAGGCTGCCCCTGACCACCAACCCCAAACGTCTGTGGTTTTTCATTAGTAAAGAGAGGAAGGAGCATATTTTTTGGCTCTCATACCTTCTTAATACCTGATGTGACATCCCAAAGGAAACTGGTCCTGGCACAAATCCCACCTGGTCCCTGCTCTAAATCTCTTGGCATCATCACAAACCGTATAATAATCAACTGCAGATCCCTGAATACTAGGCACTGTGAGATGTGCTTTACACCCATTTTATCATGTAATGCTAATAATAAGCCTATGAGGTGGGCATTAACGTCCTTGTCCTAGAGGTGAGGGAGACAGTTCAGAGACTCTTTGGCATTCCACCCAAGTTCCCATTGCCCCTAATAGCGCAGCCAGACACGGACTCCTGGTCTTACCTGACTTTAATACTCATGACCTTATTCATACTCTATGCCTCAGAGCTGGGAGAAAGTAACTGAGAGGAAAAAAGAGAAAACTAAATCTGAAAATACCACCCACCCCCAATGCTACCCACAGACGCAGGGCAAATTCCAGCCCCCATTACAACACTGGTATGTAACTGGCGAGTCCAAACCTGGCTGCAGCTCACCTCACGTAGGTGTATGCTGTGCCTGGTGCCTGCCAGTGCTGGACTATTGTTATTTCTGTATCCCCCCTAGTGTGGCGAAGCCGACAGGCATGCCTGTGTGCCCAGGGGCTCACCTTCCGCTGCGCTTTCCCAATAGCCCTTCCACGAGTCACTCCCACAGACCTGCTCCCACTCCTGGCCTTTTCAGTCTCAGTGCCTGAGTTTGTGTCTCTTGCTCCAAGCTCCTGAGGCAGTGAAGGTCATCCTGGAAGTGCAGGTGCATTACAGCTGGCAGGGTGATGGATGGGCTGGAAGCCAAACTCCTAGGTTTCTCACAGATGACATATTCCTCGCAAGCTTTTGCAGAAACACTCGCTCCACAGAGATCACTGACTAACCGGGCAGGGCTCGCAGGTGCCAGGCACATCCTTGTGGTTGCCCCGGACCCCTGAAGTCAGGGAAAGGAGGTTTGGCCCCCTCGAGATGCTCCCTCCCATTCTTTCCCTGAGGAAGCCTGAAGCTTCTGGCGAGATCTCAAAATGAGCCACAGCGTTTCTATCTTTGTCCAACGTACTCAACTCCCAGCTGTTCCACAGTGAGTTATCCAAGCTGTGACTTGTCATCTACCCATCCCAAAACACCAGCTGAACGTGGGACACAGACCAGCCCTCTGCCAGGTGCTGGCCCCCCAAAATGAAACCAGCAAAGCCCTCGGTCTCTTGGGGTGCAAGCCTCTTGCAGTCATCCTCCCTCCTGATCTTCCTCCCTCCGCTTCCCCACTCCCTACAGGGTAGGTAGGAACAGGCCTAGAGCAGCTGAGCTCAAGAGCTGCCTCCCTGATCAAAACCTGGGCCGTAGGAGCCTTGGGAGTTGTTGGCTAAAAGAAGAGAGATGTTTTTCTGTGGGTTTTATTTATCTCTGTCCCCCAACCTTTCCGTGGCCGCAGGGAACTGAGATTTGGCTGTAATTGCTGCTCAATCACACACCATTAACGTCCCACTTAAGCTCACTTATTCAAAGTACATATTTTATCCTCTCACCCACGCAGCCAACACACCAAAGCCCACAAATCATCTGCGTGCACTTTGGAAGTGTTTTCAATTCTCTTTAATCAGCTCCAAAGGCTTCAGCCCCAACTTCAGCCCTGCCCAGGCTCACCAGGTACCAGGATCCTAAGGCACCCCCAATTAAGACTGGCAGGTTCCTTACCCATTACAAACAGTGGTGGGTGTTTGTTTGTTAGTTTGTTTTATTGGCTTTCCTGTTTTCATGGTGATGCATCAGAAAAAAGCAGGAGGCTTCAAGCTATGTTTTAAATGGCTGAAGAGAGTGTCAAAGTAGAAGTTGAATTTATCACTGAAGCTTCCGGGGAACAGCAGTGTTTGATTTGGGGCTTTTCTCCCTTGAGAGGACTTTCACCTCTGTTGAGCAGTGCCACTCTCCAAGCACCTCTTGGCATGATTCTCACCGAAACACACCCAGGAAACTGTGTGCTAGAAAGAGACAGATGGAGGGAAAATAAACAGTCTGTGCTTCCTCCAAACTAAAATTACCTGTTGCTTATCTAATAATAATAATCATCTGCTGCAATTTTTCCAACCCTCAGAATAAATCAGATTTAAAATGTTGATGTGTCACAACATCCGATTAACAGCTGAGGCATAAATTACGGCACTAAGCAAGGTAGGAAAGAAATGACTAGGATGAACAATGGTACCTCGGAAAAGGCTGAGTTAAAAGTGGGCTGTTAAGAAAACGTATTCAGTTAGGCAGGGAAACATCACAATCTCCAAAGGGAAGGGTGGTTCCCACACTTAAGTCCTTTGAAGGAGGACTCTGGAGATATGAGGGCATGGGCATAGAATGGGAGCTGATCCCTTAATATCTAGCACAATGTTTGGCCCTTAATAGGCACTCAGTAAATATTTATCGGATGGATGCATGGTTGGATGCATGGATAAAAGACTGATTGACTGAATGACATGGCTTGTGATATATTCACTTCATATATTGATATAACAATATATGAGCAGTGATAAAGCAAGGTTCTGTATTACTTCTTAGAGATATCTTTCCATCTCCTGTTACCTTTGATCTGGATACTCTCTCTCTCTCATGCTCTACTGAGATAAATATCCCCTTCCTAACATGTCACTCCCTTTCCCCTGCTTAAATCCCATCCATGGTTCTCCATCCCTGCAGAATAGAGTCTGTGTTCTAACGTGAGATTCAAAGTCTTGCATGAGCTAGCCCCTGCCTACCTCTCTAGCCTCATCCCCCATCCTTCCCTCACACCCTCAGCTCTACACAGAAATAGCTGCAGTTCCCTAAGCATGTCTAGTTCTCACTCCTCTATGCCCATGTGTGTGCACGCCCTCTGTATGGAACGTCTTCCCTTGCGCTTCCCCCTCCTCCACACTTTACCACCAAAACACTCTAAGTCCCACCTCTCCTTCAAGACCCAGCTTGTGCCTTAACTCCTCAGATTCCCCAGGTGAGTGGTGCTTCCTCTAACATCATCATAGCACTCTTTACATGAGATTATGACAACTTATCTACTTGTCTGTCTTCCTTCTCCTAATTGGAGTTTCTATTAGAGTAGGGTCTGCATTTTCATCTTGAATTTCCAGCCATCATAGTGTCAGGCATATGGCAGGTACTCGATAATTACGAATGAATGAGTGAATGCAAAGAGGCAATGTTTATCCTGGGACAGTACCACACAGTCATTAATATTTTCTTTTCTCCCCTAGGTTTCTGATTCATCAAATCCATTTCTTAATCGAATGCTCAACAGAGATACTATCACAAGAATAACGTATAAAAGTAAGTTTGGTTCAATTTCCTGTACAGCAACTATTCTATAAAGGTTAGTCCTGTCTGAAGGCAGGAAGCCAGAACTGATCATCTCTAAGGGCCCCTTTCAGCTTCATGAGCCTTTAATTCTGCAGAAAGTCATGCTGGAGAGTCAGGACTGGCCAAGAAGCAGCTCGTTTCAGATAGAAGTCCCCAGGGTGTCTTTGTCATCCATGCCTGTCTAAGGTGATAATGATTATGATGATGGTGGTCATCGTTATCCCTTGGACTGGTAATGATCTGGGGGACACTGCTAGCTGACAAACTCTACCAGGTCAGTGGCCCACATTTGGAGTTTTGCCAATTATGTGATTGAAAAAGATCCAGCAGGTAATTTGGATCAATCCTCAGCACTTCCAGAGGCCGTTAGCTGGACCAGGTCTTCCTCTCTGTGCATCTGGATCGCCCTTCCAGAGGGAAACAGGGTGGCATTTTTCTTCATTCCCATGTATAGTCCACTAATCCAGAGGATTTGGTCCAGTTTCCTTAGGTTTCCAGAGGTTTTGTTTTTGTTTTTGTTTTTGTTTAACCCCCAGGCTTCCTCAAGCAGAAAAGAGAGAGCAGTGCAAAGTTAAAGGATAAGAGGGAAAAGGGTGTAGCTGTCATCCAGTTATCTCAGGGGCTGCAGGATTTGGGAGAAGTTAAGAGAAATATCACAGGCTAAGAGATGAAAGAAGTCAGTACAGGAAAACATATATACTTAATTGAGTGAGCAGGGAACTGGGATTCAAGTCCTGACATTGCCCTTGGGCAAGGAGCTTCCTCACTTTGAGCCTCTGTTTCCACTCCTGTAAAGTGAAGCTGACCTTCAAGGTTCATAAGGTCCTTCTATGTCTAGGACTCTGAACCAAGCAATAGGTAAATAATGATTTTAGCAGAAGTGAGAAAGCAGCTTGCAAACATTTTCACACCCCAATGTGCCCTCGGCATGTCCTTCACCAAGTGAGGGGCTCAGCTGTGTCTGCTGCCTCCACCTGCCATGGTGATATAGAAGGACAGAGTGAGTGTGTACAGGTCTCCCTTTGGACCACCAGAGGGAGAATATGGGGAATCCTTCCTTCATTCATTCATTCATTCATTCAACAAACATTTTCCGAGCACCTGCCCCATGACTGGCACTGAGTGAGACCCCTGGAATGCAAAAATGGGACAGACACCAGTCCTCCCCACAAGGTGCACACGGCCATGTCACCCTCTTAAGGAGAGGGTGGGGGAGGAGGGGTGATGAATGAACCTGGAGAACCACACACCACCTAGAGAGACATCACCCTGAAGAATGAATTCCACCCTTCCTCATCCATATTCCTGCAGCATCCTCTCCAAGTACACACTCAGATTGCTCAGCTTAAGGGGAGACATTTCCGTCTCTTGTGTAAATAGCACATTTTATAAGTGCCCATAAAAGATCATTATTCTTTTAACTTTTTGATTAAAAAACCATGAAAATTAAATAAAATGTTTTCAAATAATCTTGAATTTGCAGTTTAGAGACCGTGAAAAGCCATGAAATCGCACATTAAGTCTCAACACACCATCTAACAGATTGCCAGCTGCAGAGGCAGTCGTCAGGGCCTCTCCTCCCAGCCCTGCACTGGGACAGTTAATATTAAGTGACGTGGCTGCTGCCGATGACAACAGCATCTGCACAGGTCTGTGTCACGGGGAGGTGGCCTTCCTCAGGAAAGCTATCGAGTCTAGTGCAAATGGGGGCTGGAGAGCCGGGGTGACAGATCTTGTTGGGAACAATGATGGATGGCAGTTTTGTGGTTAAGGAAGACTTCAGCTTCATCGATTTCACAGGAGGTATCCCTGCTGAATGCCGCCACTGTCAGGTCCGTGGGGACAGAGGAGAACACACTTTAGCAAAAGCTGAAGTAGATAACATTGTGAAAATCCAAAACCTTCGTTCATTTGTTCACTCACTCCGCAGGTATTGATTTAGGACTCCCGAGTGCCAAGAGATAGAGAATCAATAGGACACATTTCCTGTCCACGAGGTTCCTCACTCTAGTTGGGGAGACAGACATACCATAGTGGATTATGAGGATTTGTGTAACAAGCACAAGGTTGGAAATATGAACGGAACCCCTTGGGATCACGTAAAAGAGAATGACCAGATCTGTTTATGGTTTTATGGGAAGGTTGCACAAAGCAAGTGCCATTCAGAGAAGGACTGAATAAATGAATAGCTCTTCGCTAGGAAGAGAAGGAAAGGGGGAAGGGAAGGAGAGGAAGAGGGGAGAAAAACGAAGGAAGGAAGGGAAAAAAGGGAAGAGAGGAGAGGAGAAAGAAAGAGGAAAGGAAAACAGGATGGGGGAAGGAAGATGGGGAGGGAGGGAGGGGAGAAAAGAGGGAGAGAAGGAAAACCTTCCAGGCAGCCGTGAAAGGACTGAGGGAGGGGAGGAACTCTGATCTTCTCTTCTTCTCAGTGCCTGACACTGTACCAATAAACATTAGTGAAAGCCTGAGGTAAAGGAGGAATGTCTGGCCCCCTGAGGCAGCAGTGGCAGGGAAAGAGGGAGTGGCAGGAAAGATGGTCTGGAGCCAGGTCTTGAGGGGTCTTGGCGCCGTGCTGAGCGGGTTCTGCGGTAGGAAGCAGGTACCTTTGAAGAAGGGCCCATGCCATCTCTAAGGACACGCTCCTAGAAATGCAAATAGAAGGGAGAGGAGCGCTCCCTCCTCCCTCTGTCACTCACAAGCTATGCCTGGCAGGGCCAAGGGAAAAGAAAGGGGAGCGAGAGCAAGACAAAGAGCCCCTGGCCTGCGTGGGGAGAGGTAGCTGCTTGAGGTCCCTAATGGCAGGTATTTTGCACTCTTACACTCTGGCCTGGAGTAATGGAGGCATCCTTTATCACATACCTGGAGGGAGTGACACAGCAGGGATAATGATGGCCCAATACACAGAATGGCCTAGACACACACTATGCCCCAGACGCTGCAGAAAGGGATTGATTTGCTCAGCAGGAAACCCAAAGCCGGCTCCTCCAGCTAAACTCCCTAAGGCAGCAGCCTGTGGAGGGTTGGCTCAGGGCAGGCAGGCAAGCAGGGGAGTTGCTGAAGTCATTCACTAGGACGCAGCCAGTGGGGGGAAAACACAAGCCTGGGAATCTCTCCAGCTCTGCAGGGGACAGCGGGGTATGCTGGCATGGGCCCATGAATTCACATCAAGAGGAAGACAGTGCCACCTGCTCAAGGGCAGCTATCAGGACACCCTGCTTCTAGTCTTCTAAGTAAGAGAGAAACCACACTCCGCTCCCACCCCACCTCACCACCCAGGGACATCTGATCTCCATCCCTATCCCGTCCCCCCAGTTCCACTGCTGCTACCCAGAGTTACAGCACGGCAGGCTTCATTTGGCCCTGTCCATTTTAGATGTAGTATCCTTCCTATCTGTGACATGCCGAGCATCAAGAATAAGGAGGTGATGTTCCCTGAGCCCTTTCCACACTCCAGCTCTGTGCTAAGTACTTTCCACACAGCACCTTATCTGCTTTGAAGTGGGCACAGTTATTATCCCCAGTTTAGAGGTGAGGAAACCAAGGCTCTTAAGAAGTGAAGTCCTGTGACTGAGGACACCTGCTTAGGAAGTGGCTGTGTATGTCGGCCACATCTGCAGAGAAACAAGCATTCGACAGGAAGCACTGATTTCTCACTGCTGTGTCTGTGGGTCACTGGGGTGGCTCTGCTTTGGGCTGCCAGGGAATCAGAGATGGGGAGGGAGTGAATATTTGCTGAACAGTAATCTACTCTCTCATGGTTGAGAGCAAGAATTCAAACATAGGTCCTCCTGGGCTCCTTCCTCTCATGCTGCCTCCCTGAGGAGCAGAAAAAAATTAACTCTGAGGTCCTACAATGAGTTGTAATGTGATAGTTTCACATTTCAGGAAACTTAGTCTATTTTCTATTCATTCTAATTTGGGTTCCGTTTAAAGAGCTAGCTCTGCTAGTATTTTCATCCACTTTGAAGAGATATAAACTAACCACAGAGCCCATGGGTGCTTTGACAATTCAGACCCATCCTGGCCTGAGCTCTCTGCAACCTCTGCCTGTCCCTTGTCATGAGACTTCCAGTGGAAATCAGTGTCACCCAGAGGCGCACCATGGCACTGCCGTTATGGTGGCATGTGTAGTAATGAGAAAAGGTACAGAGGTTGTTTCTAGTAGGGGGCCAGTCTTCCCCCATCGGTCTTCCCCTTGGAGGCCATTGTAATGAGAAGCCATTGTAAGACCTTGAGCAGAGAGTGACATGACCTGCTGACATAGGTTCACTCTGGTTGCTTTGTTGAAAACAGACTATAGAAGGACAAGGGTGAAAGCTGGGAGATGATTGCAACAGTCCAGATGATGAGAAGATGTTGACCACAACCAGGCTGGTGTAATCGTTCTCATAGTGGGTTTCCTTCCATACCTCCACAAACATTCTTTCCCAACCTTCACTCCTTCATTTCCAAGGGAGGTCTGAAGCAGCTCTCTGGCCCTCTTGGACCATCTGGGAAGGGCCTTCTTCCCTTTGGGGCCAGACCCCAGCCTGCTCCATGGTCTATTCCATCCCTCAGAATCTGTGTTTCATTCATTCAATTTATTCAACAGATTTTTATCAGACAGCTAATTTGTGCTAGGTACTATTGTGCCAGGGATACATCAGTGAATAAAACAGATGAAAATCTATCCTTGTGGAGCCTATATTCTAACATGGGGAAACACTATAAGCAATAAACTTAGTAAGTAAATTGTACGTTATGTTATAAGGTGATAAGCGCTGAGGGGGAAAAGAGGGCTTAGAGGGATTAGGGGTGGGGAGAAAGTTGACATTTTAAATAGAGTGGTGAAGGCTAAACTTCATTAAGAAGGTGTAAAACTTCTCTCCCATGAGTAAAAACCAAATGATGAAGCAATGGTAATCATGACCAGGCTGGTGTGGTGGAGGTGATGAGAAATGACTGGGGATATTTTGAAGACAGAGAGCCAAGAGTTTTCTTGATAGATCAGATGTGTGATATGAGAGAAGAAGAGGAGTCCAGGATGACAGTAAAGTTTTTAGTCTGAGCAGCTGGAAAGAAGATGTTTCCATCAGTTGAGATTGAAAAGACTGTGGATGAAGTTTATTTGTGGGAAGGGAGGGAATCAGAAGATTTGAACATGTTAAGCTTGACATGCCTATTAAGCATCCAAGAAGAGGCATCAAGTGGACAGTTGGATATATGAGTCTGCATTTCAGGAGAAAGTTCTGAAGATATTGATGTGAAAGTCATCAGCATCCAGATGGTATTTAAACCTGGGTGAAATCTTGGGAGAAGGATCAAATAGTCCTTTAGTCATTTCCTCACTTTTGAAATAGCAGCTCAAATCCCCATGACCTAGGATTGCAAATTGCTTCTAAAGATATCTGAAAAACCCCACCCTGGAAGAAGCTTCCCATGTGGCTGTCTCATCAACTAGCTGAGGGGTGGGAGTGCAGATTTGGCACAAACATGGAGTGATATCACCACAAAATGGCAGCTGTTAGGGACAGTCCATTGGACAGGTCTACAGGATTGGGCCTGGATTAGATGACAAAGAAAAATGGGAAATGGGCAAAAAGTATTCTTTGGAGAGCATGAAGAAAATCAATGTCAGGAAATCTGGGGGAAAAAAAAAAAAGAGGAAAGAAGAGACTCTTGCCAAGAGAACTGGGAATTTTGGAAAGCCAGAAACCATGCTGGCCAAGACAGTGTGTCCTGGTCAACAGAAATGGAACAAAGCAGAGCTGCGTTCCTATCCTGGCTCTACCACTTCCTTTGCCATGTGACTTGAGGCAAGTTTATTACCACAGTAAAATGAGGTTATCAGTACTGCTATTGAGAGGGTTGGGGTGAGGATTACATAAGTGAAGTGCCTCATCAATGACTGGTATACACTAGGTGTGCAGTAAATGTGTGTCCCTACCTTCCCCTTAATTAAACATTGTCCCAAGGCAAGTGGCAGTCAAATCCAGCCTCCTGAGGGGCGGGGGAGGCAGGTCAGTGTGGTGCCAGATAAAGATTATGTTGAAGGTGAATACGTACAGGGTGCGCAGGCAACACAGTTTGCCCACCTTCAATGAAGCACGGCTCTTGCATGTGAATTCATGCCAGTGATGGCAATGGCTTAGTAAGGTTCTACTGCTTTCCTCGAAAGCTTCGATTTCATACATCTAAGAGTAAGGTTTATAAAGCATTCTCACTAACTGAGACCGACAATGGAAAAGACCAGCCTGAATTAACTTCAGGCCGAATTTTAAAAGTCTTCTAAAGAAAATCCGTTTTATTAAAGTTAAATTCCCCTTCAGTGGATTGAGGGTCCAGACTGAAATCCTGACATTAAAAAATGGATTTTCTGAATGGATTTTCTGGAGGAGATATTGGTAATTTACTCAGAAATACTTTATTTTTTCAATGTGTTGTATTGGAATAATGCCAATATTCCTTTGTTTTACTTGTGTTAATTAATTAGTAGGCACACAGAAGCCCAATTACATAAAAGGTAACATTCTTATCTTTTTAGTGTCTTCCTGATTTCATTGAGCTAGCATTTTTATCCAGAGGGCATTATTTTTTCAAAAGAGATTTTTATGGTATTTTCAAGTGGTGAAACCAGTGAGTAATGGAGTGCAAAGACCCTTCTTGAATGGGTAAGCGGGAGTAAATTATTAGAACATTGCATATAAATGAGCGATATCTTCCAACGTCCTAGGACAGTGTATCATTTTGGTAGCTTCACTCTCCTTCAATTTTATGTGCCCTATTCATTTCATAGGTAGCAAATCCAACGATGAACTTCAGTGAAGTAAGTATCCAAAGGATCACAGATTCCAAATTTTAAAAGATCTGGGTATTGTCTGTATATATTTCCTCTGAGGAAACGAAGACACACGACTGAAGGCATTCAGAAGCAGGCTTTTAACCTTGGTGTTTTGATATACCGTAAGAGCTCCTTAAATCATCCTTTTTAGTCTTGCCTGTTTATAACTTTGTTTTAGATCCCCCGCCCCTGCTAAAAGATGATTGTATAGACAAGGACAAACCACTTGTAACTGCCTCATATTGCTCGTGTTGTTTGGGAAGAGTTCCGTGTGCCCCCTCCTCAGAGAGACGTGGTGTGAAATGTGATCAACTATCACCAGGGAGTTTAAGCGTATTGCTCCCTTCTCTATGCTTAATTGAACTTGTGCTTTCATTTCAAAGGAATGGCTTTGGAAACGTTTTCAAAGAATGCAAAATGCAGCACACTGCTTCCTCTGTTGCAATCTAAGTTATAACTCAAGTCAGCAAGAAACCGAAAAGGAACAGCTTACCTCCACGAATCCAATTCTCCAAGGCACTTTCTTTCATTTATTGTTTGTGTAACACAAAAAATCATATTACTTTAATCTTTAGTAATTGCCTTTTTTCATTTAAGTTGGATTTGCCTCAGATTACAAGAGAAAATATCATTCCATATGAGAAAATTGCCAAATAGTTCCATATTGATCAGAAACAAGTACATTATTGATCTCTGGAACTGCCATGCCACTTCTCAGTATCCTCGTTCTCTTTGAATGGGAACTTCAAAAGCAGGAAGCCAGGCGATGTTCAATCTCATCAGCAGTCCACATAAGGAAGCATGATGCATTCCACAGAGGCCGCTAGTGAAGCTCAGGCTAAGGGAAGGAGTCCCCCACCATGAGCTCCTAGGCGTTTCATCTTAGTGTGTTTCTCTGGGGAAAAAAAAATAGTCAACTTGGAAGTTGTGTTCATGACTAAGAACTCAGTATAAAATAAATCATAGATTCAGCAAAAAAATGTCATAAAATCAAAGGTATAGCTGTCAATTTCTATAGTCATTTGAAAGAATACACTTGGGCTGTAAATTGTACATAGATCTTATACACCTTTCAGTTTTCTAAGGAGTCTTCCCGGGGCCATCTTTTTAAAAATTAAAAAATATTGCAGCACTGTCCTACTGAACATTTCACCTACCTGAGATGAAGTCAGGCTTAGGTGGAAGCATGTTTTTGGATCCATAGAATGTTTTTTACCTGAAGAGGACCTTAGCAATTGTTCAGAGAAGTCCAGTGCCCCCAAGTGAGAGGTCATGTGACTTAACCCATGAAGGAACAGTAAGTTACTTAGACTTGAATTAGAGCCCCTGAATGAAGTCCAGGACTTTGTACTGTATACGCTGTTTCCTCAGATGATGGTGAAGGGGGAGAGGGAGATAGATAGGTGATAGATAGATGATAGAGATGATAGATAGATAGATAGATAGATAGATAGATAGATAGATAATCAATAAACAGATAGATATAAGTATAAAGCCATCCATGAAAATTTATTTGAACTTCTGCCTTCAGTTCCTCTCAATAAATGCCCATAAACAAGCAGAAGCATGGATGGTTACCCCCACTGGCCTCTGAGCCTCACCCCAAATTTGTATCTCTCTTTTCACAAACAACCCTGACCGCTTCCAGGTCTTTGCTGCCCTTCCTTGGGACTGTAGGCATGAGAGTGTCAAGGATCTGGCTTCCAACACACCAGTTGTCAGGCTTCTTTCTGTCTACAACCCCCAGATGATAACACTGACTTGCACAAAACCATTTTTTCTTCTGGCTTCTGCAAGGACAATAGACCATGGGTAATAATTCATGTCTGGCCTGGTCAGCACAAAAGACACCCCAGCATGCCTTGGCACTAGAGGTGACAGCTACTGGTTTTGCCCATATTCTTTTCCTTGGCCCCACTGCCTCCATCTTGCCAAATACATCAAGCAAGACTTGATGGGAAGAAAAGAAGATATAAAAAGGTAGCCTGTAGGACATGCCATGTGTTCTTGGTTCGCAAATTCCAACACCTAAAAGACAAAACATTGATTCCAGAGCAGCTTATGGAACAGACTGGTGAGTTGAGGATGAACATGTATGTTCACTGCTCACCAATTTCAGCAATGTCACTGTGGGGTGTGGGTGTGTTTGGTGCAGAAGTGCGGTAATGCCATATAGAGAAGGAAATGGGGAAAAGCAGCCTTACCCCAATATCTTGTGGTGTGACATATTTAGGGGGCAGGACAGCATGTATTTAAGCTAATGTCATGGACTGGAGCCTCAGAGAATTATTCACACCATGTGACAGATGATGTTGCCTCTTCCTCCCTTAATTTCTGCTCAGCGCCACCAGCAGGGGGAGCTGCTGCAGACACCATTTCATTCATTCAACCATTATTTGTTGAGCACCTGCCGTTTGGTGGACTGCCATGCCAGGGCTTGGAGATTTAGAGATAAAAGATGCAGACCCTGTCCTTGAAGGCTCACAGCCTAGTGAGGAGGGGCAAATAGCTGAACAATTGTTTTCAAGCCAATTCTGCAGCCGGGGAGTCTTTGGGGAGGACAAGCTGTGGTTACCCAGGGGAAGCTGGGCAAGGACATACCAGGCAGGGAGAAGTGACAGCGATGCTACCCAGCTTTCCTGAGTGCTTATCGTGGGCCAGGCCGTGTGCTGGTCCTTGGCAAGCATGATCCCGTTTGTTCCTCTGTGAGGCAACTATACTCCAACCAGCTGCGTATTATAATGTGGAAACTGAGGCTCAGATGGTTACCTGCATGTCCAAGGTCACCCAGACAGTGAGCAGCAGAGGCAGCACTCAAACTCAGGTCTGAGTCCAGAGCTCACACTCTACCCCTGTGTCTTTCCAATTCTCTAGTGTGAGGAAATTAAAAAGGGCAAAAAGCAAAGTATGGTTATTAACAAGGGTTGTGACTAGAACAGTGGTACGTGAGGGTCGTGGGAGGGTGGAAGCTTCCCATTGCATCTAGCCGGGGAATGGGCAAAGAGGACTCTCCAGGTGGGTGGAGCCTGGAGGGTAGCAACACTATGGTGTTTTGGAAACCCTACTGTGTGGTATAAATCCACACACACACAGCCTTTTGCCTCTTGCTCCTAGTCTGCCCCCCACACACACACACACTACACCCCTTCCCTCAACCGCACATGCCACACAGAAGCTGGTTATGGTTTCAGAGAAACATAAGTGTTCTTTTTCTTTACTCTAGTCACGGCTGGAATGCCCCTCACTCTACTGCCTTCTTCCTTCCCTCCTCCCCACCCCCGGCCTGGAATAAAATAAAATACAATAATAGCAGCAAGCTAGAGTACCCAAAATGCTCTGCATGCAAGCTTGGTTAAACAAATCACATTGACCTTTAATAAAAATGTGCAGGATGCTTCCTTCTCTCATTCACTGTGTTAATCTCCAAGCCAAACCACAGTAAGTGCAAGCCTCATTAAGTGCAGATCTGATCGTGCCCCTCCCCTGCTCACCACTGTCAGTGGCTCCGCATTGTCTGCAGGATGAAACCCCAACTCCCAACAGTGCAGGCAAAGCCGCCCTGGCATGGCCTGTGCTGGCCCCGCCAGTCTCCTTCCTCACAGCATCCCTCCCCCTGCACACGCCCCACGCTGTGGCTGTCCCCAAGCATGCACGGCTCTCTCCACTCCCTTCGCTCTTTCCCTAACATGACTCTGTCTGCACTGCCCTTGACCCCCGTCTCCAGCCGCACGCTGATTACCTCTGCTACCCTTCAAGATGCAGTTCATGTCAGCTCCTCGGTTAATCCTTTACTGAGTCCCACCCCCAGGCAGAACTGACAACCTCCCAACGTACCCAGTACAGATATATATCACTGTCTCTGTGGCTCCTTGCTGCGTTCACTTAATTATGTCCCACTCACCTAACACCTAGCTTAGTGTCTGACACGTATTAGAGGCTTAATAAACAGAGCCAAATGATGGATACCCAGTGCGAGCTTGTTGTGTCGGCGCCTGATCTAACTGCCAAGGACCATCATGTCGTTGTGTGCTCTGGGCACAGTGGCCCTGTCATGGGAGCATCTGATGGTACAGGCCACAGTACAGACCCAGCTCAGCCTTTTGCCATCATTACTTCTCAGCCAGCTTAGCTTCCCTGGTTGTTTTGATGCAAAGGCAGAAATGTTCAGCTGGAAAGTGAGAGAAAGTCCTTCTTCCTGAGGTTGGCCTCCAAATCCAGCGTGGCCGAGCCCTCTCCCTCATGGACAATGCATGGGCAAAGCCCCAGAGAGATTCAGAGATGGATTCGCAGCCTTGCTGCTCGGAATCAGCGTGTACGTGCAGGCCAAGCCAAGGCGCACTTAGCACCTCGTGACATCATGGTCTGTGTGGATTTATTTTGCCAGTGATTGTCTCTTCAACTCAATGAAGGCAAGTACTTCATCTGTCCTGTTCATTGCTCTATCCCCAGAGCCAGAACCCTGTGCCCAAAACAAAGGTGCTTAGTGAGTATCTGTTGAATGAGTGAATGAATGAATGGCTCTGGTCTGGAGCTCGGGAGAGGCAGGTTCCACTCCCCACTCTGCAGTCACCAGCTAGCTTTGTGAACTTGAGCAGGTCACTTCACCTCTCTGACCCTCAGTTTTCTGTCAATGAGGATTTACTCTCTGCCTTACCAGTCCCACAGAGTCAGGGTGTGGTTCCAGCTGTCTGCGAAAGGCCTTTTGTACCGTTACAAGTTCACAACACTGTACTTTAAAGATTATGTAAATCACTGAAGAGTTAGTTCTGACCTATCAGGAGTTGGATGAGTCGGGGAGAGGATATGCCTGAGTCAGGGGGCTGGGGAAGCCAGTCTCATCCCTCTGCCAGCCAGGGTTTGGGTCTCTGCATGTTCTCCAGGCTCCCTGGATCAGCCATAACGGGGGGCACTCATGGCCCCCAGGGTGTTTGGTACCTATGGAGACATAGATCTGGAATCTCTGGGGTACAGAAGGCCATTGAAGCCATGGGTGTAGACGGACTACCATAGGATGAGAGAGAAGAACAGCACCTCACACTGTGCCTCAGGGAATCCAACACTGGATCAGGAGCCAGGCTCGGAGTCTGAGGAGGAATGGCCAGAGAAGTAGGAGTGCTAAGTACTGTATTTTGTAATCCAGGAGAAGAGAGTGCCCATGTGAAAAAAGAAGGGAGGATGGGCCGTGGGCAGAGGGAAGACTAAAAGAGGTTCGTTGCAATTTATTAAGATTTGAAATCTCCAGTACCTCACAATTTTGTAAAAATACAACCAGGGTATTTAATTTAAAAATTAGAAGGTAATACATTGTTAATGGTAATTATTTTAGATTACTGGTATTGTTATAATTTTCTTCTTTTCTCTTTTTTTTCCACATAGTCTGATAAGTATTTATGTCACTTTTACAAATGAAAAATCTGTTTAATAATAAAAGATATGAGTGTAACTACCTCAAATAGGCATAAGAGAAAGGGCTATTTGCATCAGTCTGACAGAGAGGAGATATACAAAACATGAAATCAGTTGTTAAATTTAAATGTTAGGAAAAAAATTTTTTAAGTATTAAATCTCATGGTAGGATTTGGCCTGATTAATTTTCTTTGTAAAAGTATTTTCTTAATGTGCTTCTAATATAGCTTGTAGTTAAGTAATGCCAATTACTTATTAATAATTATTGGCAATTAAATTTATTGGCATTAAAAATTAATGCCAATAAATGAGAATAGTGACCAGACAACTTTTCATCACCTGTAGCTTTCAGTTGTGCATTTCACTGTGACTACAGTGCTTGTGAGTCAAGTCATAGGGGACCATAACCAAGGACTTGGCACTTCAAACAGTCTTTGTGGTAGATTGTATTACTGTTCACCAATATCCAGTGCCTGGATGTGCTTCCTTGCATCTCTGACATCAGCCTTGCCACTTGACTTCTTTGGCTACCAAAATGGGAGCAGAAGTGACATGTGCCACTTCTTGGATGGAATCTTTAAGAGCCATGCTTACTTTTCTTTCCACCATTGCAATTCAAAATGGTCCAGATAGCAGCTACTCCAAAAGCCTGGATCCCAAAGTGTAGACAACAATGATGGGGGGCGGGGGGAGCTGGAGAGGAGGGGAAGCCTCCAGCCAACCTGGAAAGGATATGTATGTGAACAAAAAATAATATTTTTTCTTTAAAGTGATTGAGACCTGGAGGGCTGTTTGTTACTGCAGCCTATCCTGACAGATACAATCTTTTGGAGTCCAAAAGGGGGTGGGGGGGGCTGGGTGGGGATTCTATCAGCAATACCAGCACTTCTTCAAGAAACCTAATTCTTAAGTCTTTCTAATTTTCTTCTCTAGATGATGCATATTTACTACAGGGACTTAATATAGAGGAACTGTATCCAGAGACATCTAGTTTCATTACTTATGATGGGTCGATGACTATCCCACCCTGCTATGAGACAGCAAGTTGGATAATAATGAACAAACCTGTCTATATAACCAGGATGCAGGTGAGATTCTTTGTGGTCCTTTAGCTAATGGGGAAGATGAGATGAAGCCTGGCTGGGTTTGTGGAGTGACCTGTCTTTAAAGAACATCATCTAGAAAGGTTTAACATGTACTAATTGTAGAAGCATCCTACCTGAGTGAGAAAAGACAGAATGGTTAGTTCTCAAAGTGTGCTCTATAATTATAGTACTCAAAAAAAAGAGAGAGAGAGAGGAAAAAGAATGACAAGCTCGGTGCAAATGTGTTTGGAAAAGGATCAGTTTTTAAAAAGTTAAATAGATTTTATTATTGGGGGGATTCTCCAGGGCCTTTAAAATATAATACATGAGTTAGTCCCTAAGAGGAGGCAAATGAAGTGAAGGATTTCATCAGCACCTTTGAACATGGAATCTTTTCAAAGCATCTCGCAGGGCTAGTATTCCTCAGAGCTGAGTGGGGGCCAGGAGATGGGGCTTCTGGTTCCATTTGCTCATGGCTCATTGCACACTCCTAGAACTTTCACCCCAGTCCTCTGCCAGGAACATTCCTCATTTTTGTAATGAGGGGCATAAATTAAATGAGTCTGACAGCAAGTTGAACAATTAGATGTCCCTGATCTCATCTGTATTGACTGGGACTCTTTTGGTTACAAACAACAGTAACCCCCTTAAATTAAGGAATTTGAGATCAAAAATTGATGCCAGGAATTCACCGGAATCAGAATCCCAGACGTCTTTTCTCTGCCTCGCTCCTTCTTACTGCACATTTGCTTCACTCTTCTTTCCTGCTAGAAACTATTCTCCTGCGTCACAGTCCTGTGGTAGACTCGGCTGCAAACCTTACAGTCCAAGCCCCTGGCCCTGGTAGTCACAGAAAAGGAACCAGACTGGCTCAACTTAATTTAGCTCTGGCCCCTGGGCCAGTCACCGTGGTCTAGAGACGTCCCGTGCGGGAGTCATAGAGTTACTGAGCCACTGGATGTCAGAGAATGAAGGAGCCCTGGAGAACACAGCTGGATGTCCTCCTTTGACACATGTCATATTTGAGGATGAGAACGAGTAAATGACTTGCCCAGAGAGGTATGTGAGCAAGTGAGCTCGAGGCAGGGCTCACGCCACAAAGGGAGTCCAGCTGAACCCATGGAACAAGGGGCCTTTCCTGGCCAGCCGCTGTGGCCACAGCAGACCCAATGGTCTATGCAGCCTTACTCTTTCCCTAGTGCACGTAAGAGGATGGGCGGCATCTCACAGCCATTTCTCTCTCCTCAGATGCATTCCTTACGCCTACTCAGCCAGAATCAGCCATCTCAGATCTTTCTGAGCATGAGTGACAACTTCAGGCCTGTCCAGCCACTCAACAACCGCTGCATCCGCACCAACATCAACTTCAGTTTACAGGGGAAGGATTGTCCAAACAACCGAGCCCAGAAGCTTCAGTATAGAGGTGGGTGCAGTGGCTCAGAGAGCAGGGGACCCAGCCCCCAGCTAAGTCGTTCTGCTTAGACCTGATCTTAAAGGCCTGCTGTTATCTCCCATGATAGGATTCCTTGTTATAAATGACAGGAAGACCACCACCGTCCCTTTGTTTGCACTGTGCTTCTCAGTTGACCAAGCCTAGTCACATACATCAAACCTTTAAACGCCCTCTGGGTCAAGCAAGGCAGCTTGACCCAGAGTAAAGTGGGGAAACCACTTTACATAAGAGCTCAGAGAAGCTGATTTGCCCAACGTTATCTGTTAGCACCGTACAGCTAGAAGCATCTAGAGCTTTTAGTTCTGTGCAAGATGGACTTTCTTGCCCCTAGAAGGCGAGCAGATACACCGGGTGCCAGGCCATTGGGAAGCAATGAGGCTTTGTGTATGAATGGGTCTTTGTCCGCTGCTTTGTCTGCAGAAGTGGGCTATTAGTCCTACTAAAGGGGCACTTAAGATGATTCCGCCTCCTGTAAGCCTCTGGTCCATGCCCAGTGCTCTCTCTTTCTTCCCTTCCCCCACACTGAGCTAAATAGCTGTTGCTCGTTGTGGTAAAGGAAAAGAGAAACAGAACAGTGTCACTGACATGCCCTGGATGAGGAGTCAGGACACCAGAGTTCCAGTCTCGTTCCATCCCTAACGAGCCCTGCAAACCCAGCCAAATCATTTACCCCTCTGGTCCTGGCTTCTTTCAGGAAAGTCCCTACCCCATCTAGTTCATAAGCTTGTTTGAGGAGCAAATGAAAGCACTTTGTAGCATAACGTGCTGCCTAAACATAGGAAAGTGCAGTTATTGCCAGGCAGCTTGTAGAAGCAGCCACCACTGCATTCCCTCTGACCCCCACTTCATCTGTCCTACTTCCTCCACTTTTCCTTCTTTCTGTCTTTCTCTCTGACACGCTGGCTGAATGCCAAACTGCTCCCTTCCTGACAGATCTACCAGACAAATAATACCCAACTCATTCATTGATCCTTCTCTTTATTCGGCATATACTGTGCACCTACTATGTGCCAAGCACTTAGCTACCTGATGAGGATTCAGTGGTGAGGAATATAGATATGATTCCAATCCATACAGAGCTTACAGTCTAAAGCAGGGGATGGCAAAGTTTTTCTTGTAAAGATTCAGATAGTAAATATTTTAGGCTTGGCAGGCGATACACTCTCTTGCTCTCTGATGCTGTAGTATGAAAGCAGCCATAGACAATGAATGTAAATGAATGGGTTTGGCTGTGTTCCAATAAAACTTTACTGACAAAAACTGGCAGCAGGCCAGATTTGGCCCACAGGCTGTAGTTTTCTCATCCCTGGCCTGGAACAGTCTCCTGGGTTTTTCTATGATAATAGAGATGTTCTATATCTGCATCATCCAAAAACAGTAGCTACTAGCCATATCTGCCTACAGAGCACTTGGAGTGTGGACACTATAATGGTACAACTAAATTTTCTTAGAAAATTAATTTAAATTTGTGATAGCCAAATGTGGCTAGTGGCTACCATGTTGGGTGGCACAGAGCTAGAGGTTCATGGGGAAGGAGGGGAGGGCAGTTGGGATATACTACAAGGAAGCAGTTATGTATAATAGATTCTCTTCCCCTCTGGAGTAAGCCCCCAAAACTGCAAATTAATTCAGTTATGCCTTGTTTTGTGTTGTGTTACTTTTTTCTTTCTCTATGTCTTTCCAGTAAACGAATGGCTCCTCAAGTAGGGAACTAAGCCAAGAAGAATCCCACCTCAGTGAAATGCTACAACTGTGAATTGACGTAACATAGAATGTTCCCCTTCTACTTCTCTCTCCTTCCTTCCCCCAAGCCTCATTCACTCTTTGGATTGGCCCTTTCTTCATGAAAGTGTCTGCAAAACCACAGCAGAGGAACAAGTCTCTTACGCATACTCACAAACACACACACAGTACTCATACATGTATACACACATGCAAACATACATATGCACACACATACTACAATGTCCACGATGGGCAGTGAAGTTGCAGAAATGAAAGGCTCATTCATAAGCAGTCATAGAAGAAAATAACTTCAGTTAACTTGATGACACTTTTGATACCGTTTTCCGGAACTAATAAATCTACCCAGTGAGACTTTTCAGCCTTTGTACATACAAAATTCTTCCAAAAGAGAGAGAGGAGAAAACACAGCTCCAACAGCATCAAGTGGACTTTGTTCTTTGCATCAAGTAATCGCAGATAGTGTCCTAGGATCCTTCTAAGGGTGCTGGTGACAGGTGAGCCTGGACAAGGTTGGCCAAGGACTTATTTCTAGATTATGATTCTTCTGTTTACTCAATTAAAAATAAAAAGGACAGACATTGAAGAGCTACACAATGTATATATATCACTGCAGACTATAAAGAAATGGAATTATTTCCCTCTTTGTCACATATCTGTAGTAGGATTTGCCAAGATCAGAACTGATCCATTTGCTGTTTCTTGTTTTCCAAAGGTCATACATTGTGTTTGGTTATTGTTAACAGCTCAATAAATGTGTTTAACAAGTTAATTTCATTCTTCTCGCTTTGGTCTATTCCCAGTCCTTACAGGCTAAGCCCTGGCTCCATGCATTCTTTGGTTTCTATTGTTCCTTCATCTACATGTTTTGTTCATTTGCAGCCAGTTTTTTACTGTTTGTGGCAATCAGGAATGCATTTGCTAGGCAAGCAGAACTTTAATTCCACTCCATGGCTCGATCATTCATACGAGGTGAGCTTCAGCCTGAGACAGCAGGCGACAGATTTCTTGCATTTCAAAACTGCCATTCCCCCCACACCCCACCCCCACCCCCACCCCCGTGATGCTCCCTTGAAGGAATGCACTTTGCCTTGTAAATTCCTGGGAAAGGGGTGTCTTTTCTCTCCAGGTGCAGCCAGATCTCACAGAGTACAAACGAATGCCTTTCTTTCCTTGTTTATAATGGTCACTCACTGTGTTTGGTTACTGTCAAGAAATCAATAAATGTGTTTAACAAGTTACCCAGTACTCATGTCTGAATTTATTGAGAAGGAGGATGCTCCCTGCTGCAGCCTCTGAGTCGTGCTGGCGCCACAGGCAATTGCATTAAGGCCAGCAGGGCCACTGGTGCCGCCAGAACAGCCCTTCGGCCAATTCGAGAGCCAGGTAATTAATACCCTGTTGAGAAAACATATAGGCTTAGCTGCTGGATGGGAAGACCTGGCTGTCTGTTCAGTGGCCAAATTAAAAAGAACTTTGTCCCTCCTTTCTGTCACAACCTCAACAAAGAGGGAAAGCACAGGCATACAGAGTTTGTGCCAAAGGGAACATTCACAAGCACACCGAAAACTTTAGCCAAATGATCAGGTATATTGACAATGAAAAACCAAACACCCAGTCATTTCACGTTTGAAAGAATACACATAACTGAATTTTTTTTCACTTTTTGGACCAATATTACTTATATCATGGCCTTGGTCATGATGACATCTGAGTCTATCTCCAAGCAATCATATTTTTCCAGAAAACCAAATATGTCTGCAAAGGCTTAGGGTGGGCTGGTGCCAGTCTTTCTTTGGAATCCCTCGACTGTGTGGCTCACTGCTTCCTCTCTAAGTCAGAATCTCCCTTAGCCTACAAAGGCAGGCAGTGATACAGGATAAAGGTGGAAACTATGGATGGTAGACTCAATCAGCCCTGGATTTAAATCCTCACTCTGCCACTGGCCTGCTGTGTGACCCAGGCAAGGTGCTTCACCTCTCTGATCTGAACAGTGGGGATGCTAATGACAGCCTCCATGAGTTATGAGGACTAAATGCTGTATGTACATAAAACAGGTAGCACAAAGGTACCTGTAGAGTATTTGTGGGGCCACAGGTCAGGGGTTTTTCCAGATCATTCATGCTCTCTAGGAAGGGATTAGCATCAAGCACAACAGGGAAAATAAATTAATCAAGCAAGAGCAATAAATACCCAGCAGACAGCACCTAAGTAAATGCCTAAGGGTGGGGGGACAGGCAGAAGAAGGGGCACAGGTGAGAGAAGAAGGTACAGCACTGGGTTTCGAAGCCCTGTTCTGCTACCAGCTCCCTCTGTGACTTTCGGCAAGTTACATCTCCTCCTTATCTATAAATGATTTGGATGAGATAGCCTCCTATGGCCTTTCCATGCTATCATTCCTGAATTTTCTCTCTCATTCCAGGCTCTCACTGCTCAGGTCCCTGTGCATGGGCAGAATTTTCTCTTGGCCAAACACAACTCAGAACGGCGTGTCCTGGTTTCTGTCTTCCACTTTCTGGACCGATCCTGCATGTCCCTTCTCCACACTGACTGACTTTCCCAAACTATGAAATTGAAATATGGGTACTTTGCCCTCAAACTACACGGGAATAACAAAGATGAGCTAAAAATAGTACCTCTCAAATAAAGAGCCCTGGGGACTTGGCCTGGTGAAGACATCCAGGGACAAAATGAAAAGTCACCCGGTGCTCAAGAAGGGACAGGCAGCGATGCCCTTTCAGTTCTGCCCCTTAGAGCCTCATGGGCATCCCTCCATCCTGGAGGAAATAACCAGAGTGTACCAGAAAACACATCCTGAGCCTCAGTTCCCTCACAGGGGAGGAAGACAAATATACACACAAGAGAGTTTTGAGCAAATTGAATGAGAGCAAGAAAAGACAGAGCGTGGAAATCCACAGTCCCTTCTCAGGGACACATCTGTAGTTTCCAAGGCCATTTAGGGCCTTGTGCTCGCCTCCCGCACTAGCAGTTTGGTTTCCATGGTGACAGGACAACCACAATTCAATGCACTAAATATGTCTGGAATGTAGCACAGAACAGTGTGAGCATAACGTGAAGTTTGAGCAGGAAAGCAGTGCTCAATCACAGCCCATAGCCATCCACAGAAGGCCGAAGTGTCTGAGGGATGGTCATCAATTAACACATACCATCACCCCCGGGGGGGTGGGGGGACGACACTTATCCTGTTGGACCCCGGGCACTTGAGATTTATGAGAGAGCATCTCACATTTTCCAGGTCTGGAAATTCTGAAGGTGGGATCTCCAGGAGTGGAAACTAACCCAAGTCAACATTATTCACCAAATAGTACAATTGACCATAAAGAAAGATGAGCCAAAACCCAAGCTGAGGAAACCTATTCATAGAAACCACCATGTGTGGCACGTTTCCCAGGGGCCAGGCCCTGCACGGAGCAGTTTACAAATATCATCTCATTTCATCCATGCAGTGACCATGAGGCCATCACCACTGCTGTCCCCATGCTATACATGAAGAAATAAGTGCTTAAAGATTAAGGCGACATATTTCCTAAGTGGCACAGCCAGACCTGCTCTTCTAAGCCAGTGGTTCTCAACCAAATGCAGCCCAGACCATCAGCCTCATGTGTTAACTGGATACAAATGCCAATTCCTAGGCCCCCCCCGCAGACCTGTTGACACTGGGGGTGGGGCCCAACAATCTGTGCTTTAAGGAGCCTTCCAGGTGACTTCGACGTACATTCAAGTGTAGGAACCCCTGTAAGTCAAATGCTCACACCTATTACCTCATACTCTGGTGGTCCCCAAACTTTGCTACACATCAGAATCTCCTGCAAAGTTTTTAAAAGTCCAAAGCCCAGGTGGTATCCCAAGCCAATTAAAGTCAGAATGTCTCGGGCAGGCAGCCAGACCTCAGGGTTTTCTAAAGCTCCGCAGATGATTCCAATGTGTAGCAATGTTTGGAAGCCACTGCTCTCTGAAGAACCTTCTCAGAGGAGGGCTTACCTGTAAAGTGGGCCCATGGGAGCCCAGAGTCCTCAAACGGGTCTCACTTCTCAGAATAGCATCCTGGTCCCCGGGCAGAGTAACTTCAGATAGTTTCAGATGTTGCCCTGTCCCCTTTTCTCCCTCCACAAATCATCAATTAACAGGCCCAGAGTTTGAATAACAAATCTCCCTTAAAAAAAAAAAAAAAAAAAAGCAGCATTAGAATTTGAAATAATGTCTCAGCACCAGCTTTCCTAAACCTACCCCAGGCCATCATTCCTAGTTACTCAGATTGCAAAGTTTCCAAGACCTCAGCTCATTAGGGACAAATGAAACAAGCTATGTCAGGAGAACAAGCTCAGAAAGATAAGCTGGGTCCATAATTAAGATAAGCAAATTACAGCCCTGTCAGTTCTGACTTCGTGGTGTCTCTTCCGTGCAAAGCTCCCTGCCCTAAACCCCGCAGCCCCTGTGACAGCCCTAGTCCAAGGCCTCTTCGTCCCGGACCTGGATTTAGCAATATGCATCCAACAGGCCTTCCTGCCTCCTGTCTCAGGTAAGTGAGAGCAAAAATGTCCAAACTCCACTCTCAGGAAAGGGGAACCTGCGTCCACCCCGAATAGAGGTTGTAAGAAGTTTAAGCTGGACTTGGGGTAGGTGGAGCATAATCTGAATCACTTTCCAGGGAGGCACCAAAACATAAAGCTAAGCAGACAATCCAAAAGACAGCACTCCAAATACAAACCGATTTAGTAGAGAAGCAGATTCCAAGCACAATGCAAGAGGACAGAACCTATGTGCCAGACCTGGAACAGACACGGCATCAGGACCCAGAGAAATCTCCTGAGCTGCTTGGCACAGGGTGTCTGAGGCCTTGGCTGTGCCCAGGATGGAGAGGAAAGGCCTGAGGGTCATGTCCCAATGCAGACATTTCCAACCCATTCCCATCCCATCTCTAGGGACGATGAACTAAAACCTCCAAGCCGGACACATCTCCCAAGACCCAAACCTCCAGCAGGCCCCAGTTGTGTTCAAGTTAAAGGTTCAAATTCCTTAGCAAAATGAAAGCAAAGCAAAGCCCAAGACTTTGCGTTTCTATCCGGTTCCCAATTGATGCTGACAGTCGGAGCCACATTTTGAGAAGCACTGACTTAGAAGAGCTGGGTCTGGCGTTGCCACTTCCGAGCTATTTCATCCTGAGCACGACCTCTAAACTTTACAAACTCCGGGGGTCAGCCCTCCCAGACTCTGCAGTTGTCCAGACACTTGCTCATATTTTCCAGCCTCTTGGACTTGGTTCATGTCATCCATAAGCTTGGAATGCTCTTCCTGATTCTTCCTCATCTGTGTAAAAACTGCACACCCTTAAAGAGCCCCAGTTCAAATCCCACCCAGGCTTCCCTGATCCCCCCAGGGAAGATTATTTTTTCCTTGCTCTGAGCTTACACAGCATATTAATGTATCTCTCATTAACATTTGCTTCATTTGGTTTTATATTACAGCCTGTTTTTTCTGTCTGTACTTGCTAATTTGAAGTTCCCTGAAGACAGAGATTATCTCTTCATTCATCTTTGAATCTCTCCCTCCAATGCACAGAAAGAAAAAAAGAAGTGATATGATAATGCTTTACAAAAAGTCGGCACTTGAAATTTGTTGACACATTAAATGTTCCCGTGGAAGGGAAGATAATTGATTATTTTCAGTTCAAAATTATGAGCTCCTTCTGTGTATTGGGCATAGTACAGAGTTCTTTTACATATATTTTATATATATTCCTTCATTTGATCCTCATAGCAGTTCTGCCAAGTAGTTCTTGGCTTTTTACAGATTAAAAAAAATTAACAATCAGAGAGATAAAAGTACTTCTTGTCCAAAAGCTGGTGAGTGTCAGAGTCTGAAAGTTACAGCAAAGGCTGATACCAGAGGAGCCTCAGGTGAACTTTCTCTTAGCAGATACTAGAATGGAAAGGGTCTTGCCATTGGGAAGGTAGTCATTCAGCCCTGCTTTCTATAGTTGACCCAATGCACGGGAGCCCTACTAATGGTTCTCAATCCCAAGCCAACTAAGTCAGAGTCTCTGACTATACGTCTGGGCTGTTAGTAGATTTTGAAAACTCCAGGTGATTCTATTCTGCCATCAACGCTGAGAAGCATTCTCAACATTGGCTGCCCATGGGAATCACGTGGGGCGCTTGTAAAGGTACCAGGCGTTGGTACTCTAAAAGTTCCCGAGTGAATCTAATGTCAACTAAGGCACAGGCCCACTGCTCTTTACCAAAATGTTTGCCAAACAGTTCCAAATATGCCTGGTAGACTTACAGCTTACCTGCCCCTTGGAAGAGATGCTCAAACAGAATGGAGAAACAGAGAGTTGATTAAGGAAAAGAACAACTCTTACAGAGGCCCAGGATGCTGGATTCTGACCCATCAACCCAGTGAGATAGAGTTGATGAGGATACTCAATCCTCCCACCCAAGTCAGTCTCTTTACCTCCGGAATCAGACTCAGTGAGAATTCCAAGGATAAAGAATGACTAGTTAACTTCAGGCAAGGCTTACCAGGGTGAAGCAGGAGCCAACTCACCCGTGGGTCCCCAGCAGCCCAGAAAAGAGCTCAGGACACAGTGTGAGTGGCTGCCTTGCCCCATCACGAGACAATGGGATCAGATGCTTCACCTCCCAGGATTGACGATGCCTCAGGAGTGAAATGAATATAAATTTCTTCTCTTGTATCCTAACAGGTTGTGAAAACAAAACCAGAGAAGAGATGAGAAAAAGCTTGAGAAGGGTGTTAAACCAGTGTCAGGCAACGCTAATAGAAGCGATGCAAAGGCTTCTGCTGCAGTGGCTAAAGAAGCAGTGCTGGAAAGCGTGCACGGCTGGGGACACAGGTGGGCACTGCCAGCAGCCACTGAGGGAGGGTCTCCAGTGTGCCAGGCACTGTGCCGGTGCTGGGGAGGCAGCTAAGGAAAGGACACCATTCCTGTCCTCGTAGCACTTAGTCCTACAGGGGATGTGCATCCCCGATGTGTTTTGGAATGCACTTCCCGATGCAAACAGATTTGAGAGATGCAGACTTGAGCTACATCTTGAGAAACACTTTTGAGAGTCGAGAGCTGTGGGTTAGAAAGAAAGACCATCTAGGGAATTGTGAGAGGGAGAGATTGATTCCAAATGGGGGCCTCTGAGATAGAAGGCTTCAGTGAGGAACCAGCCTTTGAGCTCAAAGCATGTCAGGCAAAAAGGGAAGGAGCCGGTATTCCAGAGAAGACACGGCCTGAAGGAATGGTGGTGCTATGAGTGTTCCAGAATGGGGAGGTGGTCAGTGTGGCTGGGATGGGATGGGGTCCCCGAAGTCACCTGAGGATATCAGCCAGCTCTGACCTGCTGAGTTTTGCTGGGTCCCTTCAGTGCCAATCGGACTGGCACAACACTTGCTCTAAGCCACTTGGTAAGCTGGTCCCTGGGGACTTGAGCACCAGCTTCGTACCTGGCCCAGTGCAGGCACAATGGGGAAAACTGAGGATGAGTCAGGCTCCCTGGCTTCAGAAGCTTACAATCTAGTTGGAGGAAATAATGAATGAACATGAAACTCTTGTGGTCTGTGTGACTCAGGAATGTTTTACACTCAGAAAACTATTTTTGAAACCATCAGACAGGCAAGCCTGGGGAGTATGGTTGTATGGTCTGCACACTGCACAAAAGTGCCCCACCTAGCGAGTGACTGGGAACACCTTTTTGTAATTCATCATCGGGGAGGGAATGAATGCCTCCTTGTAATTCACACAAAGACACTGTTGGTACTAGCTGAGGCCCTGAGGAAAGTGACTTTAAGATAGGAGATTCATTAATAAACAAAGGTCTTGACTGAAAAGCTTGGTGGAGAGCTTCAGTGACAGAAGAAGGATTGAATAAGGCCTGCCAAGCAGCAAGACCAATAGATGGGAGGCAGGATGGTGTTCCAAGCAGGCAGAACATCTGAGCTGAGATCTGAGGCTAGAAAGAGCCGGGCAGGTGCTCCGGGCAAGAGGAGGAGTCACCGGCTCAGTGCGATCAGATGGAGGTGAGCTAAGGAGGGATCACCCGAGTTTGGTAGCAGGAGGCTAGAGGGGGTCGAAGTCTGCAAACCAGAAGATGCAGGGGCTCCAGGGTCTGAGTAGAGTATTCATAACTGAGCTCTGCAACCCACTCGCTGGTGACATTTGGCAATCATTTTATGCCTCTGAGTCTAAGATTCCTCATCCATAAAAATAGAGGAAATGCTCACACCCCTTTGCAAGCAAATGCACAGAAATAAAATGGGGAGAGAGGTGCCTACTTCATGGGGCTGTAGAGGAGTTGTCTTTGTGTAATAGGCACAAAGTCTTGAGCAGGAGTAAGAAAAGAAGGGGGAAGTTTTTAAGTCATCCAGCAGCACTGAGCAGAGGCACCCCCCATCCACATCCCCAGAGAGAAGGTAGCCATTGTGGGATCTGGGAATCTACTTAGGACATAGATCCCAGGGGTTCTTTTAATGGCAGGAAGAAGGCAGCTTCTATCACAGCCCAGCTCCTTCAAAGCTGGTGTGTGTTTTCTTGTTTCAGAGACTCTGGTCTTCCAGGGTCCCAAGACTCCTGTTAAAGGAGGAGCCCAGGGACTCAGCCACCATGCCCAGGAGGAAATTTCAGCAACCAGCTGCTCCATGAAATAGATAAGTGAGCCTATCTGTCCAAAACAAGGGGGAGGGGAGGTTAAAAAGGCGGTTCCAGGAACAAAGCACGAGGAGAGGGAAGAGTGATAGCTAGTTTCACTAAGCACAGGCTATCACCTTCAGAGCTATCGACTCAATCATCAGTCTCCTATAAAGTAGGAGCTGTTGTTAGCCTCTCCACTCTACAGAGGGGGAAAGAGGTACGTTGAAGTCAAGTCCTGTGCCTAGTATCACTCGAGCAGTATGCATCAGAGGAGAGTCTGCTGCCGGAGCTGTCGAGCCTCACCACCATCAGGGTGCCTCTCAGAAAACATGCTGGTGAGAAACACACAGCAGAGATGAATTTAAATAAGTAGCCAAAGCTCGGGGTGGGCGAGGGTAAGGGTGGGCCTGAATGGAGAAACATGGGACACATACTCAGCCTCTGGCTCGTGCACCACGGGCTTGCTTAAACCCATCTTTGTTGTATCACTTGGTAGGAGAAGATGGTGAATAGCAACATCTACTAGTCACTGAATACCTCGCATGTGCTAAGCACTGTGCTAAGAAGTTTACCAGCATTAACTCATCTAACCCTCCAGCCTTATGTGATAAAAACAATCATTGTCCCCAAGTACCATGTGAGCCACTCTGAGGTTCAGAGCATTTAAGAGTATCCTGCTCTTAGTAAGTTGCAGAGTCAGGATTCAACTCTGACTGTTCAACACCACACTCTGCTGTATTCCTGCTTCTGTCCCTGACACTTCAGAAGCCCTCCACACACCGGGGCTACTTTGCTGGGAGGGATCACATCTGTAGACAGCTAGCAACACCTTCGCCCCAGCTTTCTACCATCTTTTGGGCAAAGAGAAGTAAGCTCATTCCTCCCACCAGCAGCAGGTACTAGAGCTCCCTGCCTGAGCAGTTTCAACAAGGAATGAACAACTCAGCCATGCAGTTTCCAATTTTCTTTCCCAACCAGAGATGGGCAAGGAATAGTCACTGGCACACAGAGCAATTATTTTGTTTCCAGTGAATTAAAACAACTGTCAAACAATGAGGACCATCTTCTGGACTCTTGCTACAGAATTATTCAGAAGGGAAGTTTGCATGATAAGAACCCGAACCAATTATCGCGAGAAGCCCTGCATCAGAGAGAACCCAAACCCTTCCTGCAGTGGCCAAAATGGAGAAATAACTGAGGATCTGTCAAACACCCAAGTGAAGCAGAGGATGAAAAATGGATAAGAAATCTTCTCAAGAGGAAACTGGGCACTGACAAGGAGAAAGCATTAGAAATGGCTCAATTCCAGGAACTCAGAGCAGCTTAACCCTCACTCAAGTGGGAAACAACCCAGACTTCTGAAAAAAGTCAGTCAGGAGAATTGATGACAACTGAGGAAAGGATAGTAGGATAGTAGAATTTAATGGGAAAGAATAGAATTTGGTGACTCTGGTCACCAGAAACCTCAAGAGCTAGTTATTATTATCCCCAGAAAAATCCCCACACTTTTAATCCCACATTTGAGACTGAAGAAAGATCTAGCTAGCTAGTTGAGCTCTTCTTACAGACACTATAAAATTGACTTTAAAAAAATAAGTAAGTTCATAAATTGATATTGAAAGTTCTTAAACCAATAATGAAAAATATTAGCATAAGTTGTATGAAGGCAAGAGGTTGATTTGGGTGGAGAAGTTTGCCAAAGTTAAAAATGTTTTATGTGCCAACTCCCCAGTTACCAGAGGTACCAGCCCACCCCCAATTTTGGTTCCCCTAAAGTGAAAATGTGGCTACACAGTGGATTGTTTAGAAAACTGAGTAGCAACAACTCTGGAAGTTCTGATTAGAGGCTCACTACATTTTCAAAGAACTTCAATTATCAGTAAGTAGAAGAAAAAGAGTTGGGCTTTGAATATGGGTTCAAATCCCAGCTCTTTGTTTTACAAGCCGAATAACACTTCACCTCTATAAGCCTCAGCTTTTTTCATCTAAGAGAGTAGGGTATCGTCTTCTTTTCCATTTTTTTTCACTGAGAACGTACACACACACACATGTTCTAAGCAGCGCC
>JAQZBX010002918.1:0-34287 GCA_029593785.1 Cabassous unicinctus
AATTTCAACAATGTTCACAGCATCTTCACCAGAAATAGATTTCATCACAAGAATCCACTTTATGTGCTCATCCATAAGTAGTAACTCCTCAACCATTCAAATTTCCTAATGAGATTGGAGCAATTCGGTCATATCTTCAGGGTCCACTTCTAATTCTAGTTTTCTTGCTGTTTCTACCACATCTTCAGTGACTTAATCCTGCTTGTTCTGGATAAAGCTTTGGCTTAAGGGGACCTTGTGGCTGGTTTGATCTTCTCTCCAGACTACGAAAAATTTTTCAATAGCAGCAATAGGGCTAGTTTGCATTCTTATCATTCTTTTTTTTTTCTTTACTTGAGTAGCACTTTAAATATCCTTCAAGAACTTGTTCTTTGCTTTCAAAACATGGTAACTGGCTCAGGAGGCCTAGCTTTCAGCCTCTCTTGGTTTTCCATATGCCTTCCCCACTAAGTTTAAATGTTTCTAGCTTAAATTTAAAGTGAGAGACCTGTGACTCTTCCTTTCACTTGAACACTTTAAAGGTCATTGTAGGGTTAATAATTGGCCTCATTTCAATATTGTTGTGTCTCAAGGAATAGGGAGGCTGAAAAAGATGGAGAGGGACAGGGAACAGCTGTTTATTGGAGCAGGCAGATCACACACAATATTTATCAACTTTCATTGTCTCATATGGGCATGGTTTGTGACAACCAAAAACAATTACAAAGGTAACAAAGATCACTGATTGCAGATCACCATAGCAGATATAAATAATAATAAAAAGATTAAATGATTGCAAGAATTACCAAAATGTGACTCAGGGACACAAAGTGGGCATCTGCTGTTACAAAAATGCTGATAAACCTGTTTGATGCAGGATTGCCACAAACCTTCAATGTGTGAAAAACAAAATATATCTGAGGAAGCACAATAAAGAAAATTACAATAAAATGAGGTATGCCTGACCAGGAGGATTATTCCATGTCTACAAAGCCTAAAGATTTTGTAGATTATTTTAAGCTGAGTTATCAAAACTGTGCTGAATTCAATGAGCTTGGTTCAGAAGTAGCCAAATCTGGTATAAAAATTTAAAGCTATTTTGAAGAGTTTCAAAAGAACTGCTAGCCAGTAAAAAACGTTTCCCAAACCAGATTTCAGGAAAGAATGAGAGGATAATAAATTTAGTGAAGATTCAGATGATGGCTCTGTATAGCCTTGGAAGAAATGTCTCAAAAGCATTGAAAAGCATCGGTTGTGGAAATAAGCACCACCATTGGCATGTGGTAATTTTTAGATTTTTTTGGTTTCAAAAATTATTTTGTCAGTAATTAAAAATGTTATGAGATAGAGTATGTAACCACTCAACAAATTTTTGTTGTTCAGTAGGCTATGATTTCCTTAATTAACCCATTTCTTTGTTTATAAAGAAAGAGAGTGGTAGAAAGAGAAAAAGAGAAAGAAAGAAAACGAAAGATGCATAAATAGCCAAAATACAAATACATTATTCCCACTTCCTGGGTATCAAAACAGCAATCTAGAGAGGTAGCTGGTATAGAAAGGAAAATAATTCACATGAACTCTAAGTTGAAGATTTAACAGTTGGATATGTGTTAATCAATCTTTAAAAAATTAATACCATTGATTATGAGCTGACCATGTGAGTTGGTGCTTAAAGGCAGTACTTCATGAACATGATTGGCAATCTATCTCAGGATGCCAACTGGAGCACTGGAGGGGTAGATTAGGTGCTATTAAGAAGGAGCCTAACAGTATATCATATATGATGTCAACTGCACTTTAGAAAAATGAGGGAAAAAGTTAAATTTACACTTAATTTATGTCCTAGCAACTCCACTCTAATTATCTACCCAAAAGAAATAACATATTTCCACACAAATAATTTTCATAGTATGTTACTCAAAATAGCTCCAAGTTGGATTCCACCTAAATGGCCATCATACTTTAAAGGGAAAATCCAAATGTGATATATGTATATAATGTAATACTTCTAGACAATAAAATGGAATTACATACTATTACCTGCAACAACATGGAGGAAAGTTTTAGTTATCTTGCTATATCCAGACATAAAACAAACTTTAGGTTTTCATTTATATGAAACTCTGGAAAGTGCACAAAAGTGACAGAAATATCTGTTGTAGCCTGTGGTTATAGCTGGGGGCGGGGGGTAATATTAAAGAAACATCAGGGGCATCATACTCTAAAACCTGATCATAATGGGTGATGCATGACTACATATTTATCAAAGTCATCAAATCAGAACTCTCAAAATATGTAGATTTATGGTATGAAATACATGCCTTTTAAAGATGTAAAAAAAAATCTCCCCTGTTGATTCAATGGAAACTAATCTAATTTCTGTCTCTATGGTATATACATACTCTAGAACATTTTTATGCCTGAAAAGAAATGAAGTTCTGATATATGCTACCACAGAGATAAACCTTGAAAATCTTGTGTTGAATGAAATATGCCAGAAAGAAATGGGCACATGTTGTATTAATCCACTGAAAAATCTAGAATAAGATCTAGGAGATTCAAAGTTGATTTTATGGGATTTTCAGCCATGTCATATGAAAATATAGAATGTGTTATATATTTCTTTCTAATATGTATACCTTTCCTTTTCATTTCATGACTTTTTTGAAAAAAAAAATCTCAACAGGAATTTTTAAAAATTTTATTGTAGTTACATATATACAAGATAATATTTCTCATTTTAACCACTTTCAAGTATGCAATTCAGTGGTGTTCATTATTTACTGGATTTTCAAAGATGATAGAATTCCATTTATTCAATTTTTCACTAGCATTACCTATATTCTGTGGTATCCTATTAAGTTAATTTAAAAAAAACCCTAAGTATTAGATAAATTTTGCTGTGATGCTGAAAGTCTTGTCTTCTCAAACCTGGATATTACGTACATGTAGATCCATTTCTCAACTTGAAACATACACATATTCATTTTTACTGCTTATAGTAGTCCTGCTTCCCCATTCAAAAAATCATATAATCTGTTGGTTCACATTGAAATGTTTACATAGTTTAAAATCTTCAAAGCATATTAAGTTAATTTCACAGAAAATAAAAAAGAAGACATTTGGAAATTTATCTGAAATTCACGACATGTTCACATAATATATAAATATAAAACTCAAGAAGACAACCATGCAGATAATTAATATATGAAATGTAATTTTAAATTATTTTACTTAATTTATGTTCATGGTTCATGAAATAGTACATATTTTTCTCTGTAACTTTGTACCATGTGTGTACAAAGCAGAAAATATTTTAGCTCTGTGCATGGAATAATTTTCTATAAATGTTTTTTCATGGACTAATGTTTATTTGCTTTTCTCAGGATAAATTGGAGGAGTTGCAGTGTTCAGACTTGCTCCAAGACATCTACTCAGGAAGACTTGATCATCATTCATTAGATTTGAAGGAGAAAAAATGGGCGAGTAAATCCATTACAGAAATTTTCTGAATGTAAAGATATAGGATACATTGAGAATTTCAAGGAAAGAAATGTTGCTGATATCCATATCTAGGAAATCCCAACTTGGTGTAACTGATGATTCACACCCAGGCATGTCAAAGGAGTAGTGATGGCTGGGCAGTACTTGCCATTTCTTAAACCCAAAGTCCAGAATCAAGTTCTGAAGACAGATGGAGCTCCATTTTTGATAAACAGAGTCTTTGCAAACACCCAGTTCCCAACATCTGCCTCCAAGTAATGGTGGCCAGAGGTGAAGTGATAGGTGCCTAAGACATAGTTTGCAGACTTGAATCTCTGAGCATGTCTTTTCTGTTTAATAGTCCCTCATCAGACACTTCTCTGATCACCAGAAATGATAAGGTACTTTTTGGCTGTGTCAACATCCAAAGTCATATCGACTAGGAAAAAATTTAAGTAGTTCAGCAAGTGGACAGAAGGCTCCTTTTCACCCCTACTGCCAAAGCACAAATATCTACTTTATTTTCACTTGTTTAATTGTACTATATATCAATAAATCAGAATTTTCCTTGCAAAACTCCCCTGGCTTCCCTAAGTGAAATTTTATATATAAAATAGATGGATATAAGTATAATCAGTCTTCTTAGTCATAGTAGGGATTCTTTATATATTATTTGATCATTTGTTTCAAGATATCTCTTTCTTTAATGCCTGACATACATGAAAGGAGATAATATGTCTGCTGTAAAAATAATTATATGCCTTATCACAGATCCTTTGAAAAATAAGTATCTAAAAGGAAATATGAATAATGAAAAAATAATTTTAATTATTTTAGAATAATATTGAAATATTAAAAATGGTTTTCCCCTGTTTAGTCTTGTTGACTAGGCAATGGCATTCCAGGCTTTTCTTTCCCTAGAGTTTTAACCAAAATGAAGAGTTTTGATATTCAATTTCTCACTTTTGCTTAGTGGCTTTGTTTTATGGCTCTTCTTTTCTTTGATTTTTTGTTCAACTTATTCTAAATCTCTAACATTTCTCAGCTTCAATTATCAAAATAGGTCCAGGGTTTCACTAATGGGGTACACCAAATCAAGGGTGCTGGGACAATAGATACCTAACAGCAAATTTTCTCAGTTTCCCACTGTCCAGCAGGTAGCAACCATCAGGGAGTACTTCCACAGAGGTAACTGTTTGAACCTCCACTTGCCTATGATTCAGGTCTGCCCATAGGCAAGATTCAAAGTGGGCTTTGCTGGCAAAACTCCCTGAAGAGAAACAACTATGTCCTACTTCACATCTGCCTCATCCCAAGGGGGAAGATGTCAATTACACTTCCCGTTGGCTGTAGTGAGTCATGAGTATTATCCAGGTTGTTCATCTTGAGGGTTGAAATGGGAGTCATTTCTGGCTGTGGGTATTGATAACTCAATTTTTTCATTTTGGCTTCTTTGTATCTCACCCTTCACCATCCTGGGTGTGTGGAGCACTCTCCTGGTCTGCAGAGTCCCAAAGCAAGCCCCTTGGACAGCTTTTTGAACTTTCTCTACTATTTTTGTGATAGAGTTGAGTCCTGCCTACCTATTGTGACATCATCTTCCCAGAAGTTGACCAGGGAATTTTGGACATAGTTATAGGTAAAGAAATGGAAATGTAAGACACAAAAATTTTGACCTTGCTTATATGTAACATTATAAATGCAAATCATATTTTGATTAATCTAGTTTTTGTGTTTGTGAATCATACAATAGTCCAATTTCTCTATTATTTGAACAATGTGTGTACCAGGTAGGAAAGATTTATACTGGAACATAAAGTAATTATCAATAAATGTTTTTCCTCACCTTGGGTTTATTTCTCCATCTTGGGTTGTGTTGGAGAATGGGATGCTTGGATTCATTACAGGACAAATTCTCAGGGACCCCTTAACACCATTATTTGGACTTGAAGGATAAATGAAAGGGCACAGTAGCTCAGTAACTGATATTTTGATAAATGTAAAGATATGGGATCCATCATTATTGTTGCAAAAGGAAATATTTACAATATTCATTTCCAGTAAATTCCCCACTTTGTGAAAATGGGGAATTGCCCAGAAGACTGTTAAATGTGTGATGCAGGCTCAAAAGTAGCTTCTCTTTCTCATACTCAGTGCCCATAATCCAAGTTCTGAAGATAGTCGGCTCTCTCTTCTGGTGAAGAGAGTCTTTGAAAATGCTCAGTTTATATTCTTTGTTTATTCCCACATCTACCACCCAGTAATGGTGACGAGAAGTGAACCAAGAAGAGCCCAGGACACAAATTATTAGCTGAATCTCTCAGGAGATTCTTTCAGCTTCATTTTGATAGTTCCACATTGGATACTCCTCATGTCATAAGAAATGATGAGTAATTCATTTCCTGTGTCAATGTCTAAGGTCATATCTACTGTGGAAAGAAAAATAAATAGGTCAAATCAATTCCAGTAAAACCATTTTACATGTAGCTGAAGGGAGATAATTCACTTCAAACATGAACCTTTCTCCAAACTTGATCACAATAATACTCAAATTTAAGCTATTATATGGAATCAAGGACTATTTCCTGTTGATCTGTATCAATGGGGGAGGCACATGCTATAGTGCTCAGATCCAGAATTTGCAGCTGTCCTAAAGCCTACAGGAAAAACCACCACCTGCAGTGTTACCACACTTTGCCTGGAGCTTTAGCACTGGGATAAATCCATTCACCAGTGTGAAATGTTTCACTCACTGTTGATTAGAATTACCTGGGATTTTAAATATTGCTGATTCCTAGATCAACCATCCTGAAGGGAGTCATAATAAGTTTGTACAGGGCCTTCTTACTCAAAGTGTATTCAAGGAAACAGAAGCATCCGCAAATGGGCTCATGACAGAAATCAAGATTCTCAGGCCAGTCCTCTGTAAAATGGTATCCTTTATTTTCATAATATCCCCAGGTAATTTAGTGCATATTCAAGTTGAAATGCCATCATCTAGGCCAATGCTGCTCAATGTATAATTATAAATTTTCTTGTAAACACATTTAAAAATAATAAAAAAACATGTAAAATTAATTTCATTAACTTATATTTAACCTCAATATATTCAAAATATTAACATTTCATTATTTTGAGTACTGTAACTTTGTAGTAAATTTTGACTTCAGGAAGATTGAGTCCTCCAACTTTGATCTTCTTTTTCATGATGGTTTTGGCTATTTGGTGCCACTTTTGATTCCACATAAATATAATGACAACTTTCCCATTTCTTCCATAAAAGGTGATGCTAAGATTCTTGATTTTTATTCTGCATCTTTATTTCAAGTAAATCCACAGTAGTGCCAGGGACCTTGTGTCTGCTCCTTGTTTCCCTTTCCACAGTATGCAGCTGACATTGCTATCATAGGAGCTGACAATGGAGATCCATCCCTGTGGCATAGACATTAATTCAGTGCCTGGTTTGTCATGGTCCATATGTTACTGAATATCAAATGGATGGATTCACTCAGTAATGACTCATTTATTCATGCTTGCTCAAAACATTTCATTTTTTTTTTCTTTTACAGATTAAGGAGTAAAAATGCCCTGGGGCCAATGAGTGAGGTGTCACACTTGGGGCATGTCTGGATGGGTTGTTTAGGGTGTTCTAAACTAAACAGCTTTGTCCAAAGCAGCTCTAGTGGACTTAAAAATATTTTCCACTGTAATTGGTTGGGAGTGGGCTCTCTTTTTTATTCAATTTAAGGTGTAGGGAATTGGTCAATGAAGGAAGGAGAGGGGAACTTTCTCATGCTCATGGGTCTATCAATCAGTGGGGCATATCAGAGATCAAGAGCCCTGAGTCTTAGGATTCAGTGCTCTTTCTAGGTGACTCACAGGCTACAGCTTGGGACCTCAAACATGAATGCTGAACAGAATTTTTCAGTCTTAGACATTCTCACCCTTACAGGACACACTCATCATAAACCAGCCCTCTTATATCTCATCCACACTTTCTTACACATACTCTCAAACTCTTACCCATACCTTCTCTCTCAGATGCATGCTCAGAAATTTCTCTCAGCATATCTCTCTAGACATGTAGTCTCATGTAAATGAAATGTGCATATGCTTTGGAATTGACTCCCCCAATGCTGCATGTGCTCAGTCTTACCCATTATCTCACAATTTTTCTTCTATAACGGTCCTTCCTCATTTCAGGCCTGTTCACTAACAGAAGTGAATTCTGGAAATAAAAGGAATGATAACTGCTGAGGTGATGAACATATGGGTTCAGGAAGTTGCAAAAGTCTATTTAATAAGGAGACATAAAAATTCCAAACTTTTATGGGCCTACTATCATATTGAAGTGTGTAGGGATGACTGAATACCTGAAAGTAATGTGTTTCTCTCACTGTTGCTAGGATACAAAAGAAAGAATTACATGTAAATTAGAAGGTAATGAGATGGAATCCTCTCTTGGTGCCAAATTCTGCTTCTTGTGGTTGAGAATATCCTGTTGAAGCAATGAAGTATGATAAACAGCTTCAACCAATTGGCTGTGCCTGAGCAGAAGAAGCCCCTTGCTGTTCTCACTACAACTTGCTTAAATAACATAGAAAAATTCCGAGCTGGGGGTGGAGTTATCTACCCCTTTTTGATCGTGTAATATATGTGCAAGCTTGATTTCCTGCACTTACTAATTATACAATTATGCATGTTCATCCATATGCCATAAAAGCTAATGCATAGGATGAACCTATGAATGTTCATCCATATGCATAAAAGCTAATGTACAACCAAAGCAAATGCTAAATTGTAACTTAGGTATTTAAGCAAGAATAAAACCCCAGCATGGGGAGTGAGGACTGAGTTGCTTTAGACTGACATTGGATCCTATCTGCAGATGTAATAAATGTAAGCGCTGCCTAAGTCTTGTATTAAAGTGTTTTTTTTCCCTCTACATCTCTGATTATCCCCAAAGGCCCAGGTTTGGGGCCTAACAAATCAGAGACTCCACCAGGAGTAAAATAAATAAATAAAAATGGTAACCAGAGAATGTTTCCAAGGTGGAATGTGGAGGGGGTTTTCTGCAATAGAACATCCCTGACTCCAGTGGCCACTCAGGGTTTTCCCAAGGACTCAGGGGTTACCCAGTGTGGATTCCCTTTCTAACCATGAGGTTAGGACAGACAACCAGTTTGTCTCCTTTCCTTGGCAGGTATGTTCATTTGTTTATTTATTATTTCTATTTGTTTGTTTTTTTTCCTTCTGTCTGATGAGGAGTTAGCATTTGGTTTCAGTTTTTCCATTTCTCTTTGGCTTTGGCTAATTGCAAGTTAGCATTTGGTAGCAAAGGCTTGGTGGTAGTGGGAGAAGTTTCATGGGTTTGAGTCCCATTCTCTCATTCCCTTAAAGGGGAAGCTCACTACCTCTTTGCCTTTGTTTTGGCTCTTCTCTCTCTCTTTCTGCCACTGTAGGGAATGAGGCATAGGTACCTGAGTATTCACTACTAGGATGCATCTTGAAAATTTAGTCTAAATTTGGGGGATCTAGGCTACAGAAGCATAAATTAATTATTTTTTTGCAATGAAGCATAATCTAGGTATAAATTAAATGACAAAGAAATTTGGCCAAAAAAAAATGGTTTGTTGAATTTTAACACTATACTGCAATTGAACTTCTTTTGCAAAGAGCAAGAAAAGTAGGCACAGTCCCAAATGTTCACATCTTTTTTGAGTTGTAGAAAGATAAAGAAACTGAAAAGTTTAAGTTAATGCTGTGCGAGTCCTCTTCAGCCCCAGTCAAAGATTTTTAAAGCAGTAAAAATCAAAGATGTGAAATGATGGAAAGCTTGGAAACAACCATACCAAAGAAATAAGAATTATGAGTCAAATTAGTAAACTTTATGTTTCTGTCATTGTATCTTAACTCTTTTGTGTTTATTCAGTGTCTATTTTCATACACTGTAATATTTCATACAGACAGTAATAAGTTAAAAAATAAAAATTCATAAAAGAGCTCTATTAAAGTGGCCAAAAAAGAAAAATTAAATAAGTGCCTATTAATATTCAAAGCAGAGAATATGTTTTATCAAAATAGATTTCTGTACTTTTTATCTTATCTTTCCAGAAACTCCAAAACAATTAATGGCCTTTCTGGAGTTGTTGGGGATACTGGAAACCCTTTATCCCTCATTTAGCTCAGATATGTATGTGTTAATCAGAAAAGGTTGTACATGGGAATGGAGAACCCCAGCAAGCTGCTTTTAAGAAAGTAGAGAGAGTAATAGCACAGATTCAGATTCAAGCAGGAAAGAGGGGTGGATCTTAACTTACCCTGTGAATTGGATGTAATTAGCACCAATATTAACTTTGGGTGGGGTTTGTGGCATAGGCAACATTCTAAGCAAATGTCACTTGGGTTTTAGTCCCAATTGCGGAAGGAGGACAAATTATGGTGTAGCCCCTTGAAAAACCAACTGTGTACAACATACCATGCCCTATTGCAAATAGAAAACTTAACCCAATGGTAACCAGTCACTCTGAAAACTACTATCCCTATAGAGGTGTGAAATGCAGATACTAAAAACAAGACAGGAACAATGGACTGTTGTGGGCTTCCTTCTGTGGAGGATAGATCTGTGAAAAGACATCTGAGACACCTGCCAGGAATGACAGGTAACTGTCTATCACATCACTGCCAACTTCTCTAACACCCCTTTCCAGAATGTCATGGCAGATACCCTCAGGAAGATCTGAAAATGTGCCATTGAAACCCGAGAAGCAACAGAGTAACTCCATAGGAAAAAGCAGACATCACAGCTACCAGAACCTGTGGCAGCAGTTCCAGCTACCTATTACTCTCCAGCAGCTCATGGACATCATCCATGAGTGTCCATCATGCACACTCTACCAACTGCAAAAATTACCTTACCTGATGGAACATATTTGCCAAGCAGAGACTCTAATAGCATAATGACAAGTGGATTACAGCAGTCCCCTCCACAAGGTACACTTTCACTGCCACAGACACTACCATGGAACTCTTGTAACCAACAAGCTGCTATTCACTACTAAAAAAGTAAATGCCCTATATGGGGTGCCAGCCCAAATTAACAGTAACCAAGAAATTCCCATTTACTGGTCACCTCATGCAGTCTTAGGCTATGAATCAGAATATTGTTTGAACTTTCCATCTGCCTTATGGTTACACTGGTGCAGATCTTCTAAAAAGAATGAAAAACCTTTGAATGGAGCAAATAGGAAGCAATAAGGGATATTTACACCAAAGAACTAAAAAACTGTCTCCAACTTTATCCTGTTTAACTTCTGCATCTCAGGTTACAGCTCCTACTGCAATTAAAATGCTAATAGCAAGACTGATACAAACATTAAAAATATGAATTAGAGGACCAGTAGCCCTACAGCTCTAAAGGGGAAGTAATAATATTTTGCTGTGACCTATGCCTCAGATCATGCAAATTGGGAAAATAAGGTCACTTTACCATGTTACTGGCCTATGCAGCCTCACTAGTAGGGAAACTTAAACCCATGGGAAGTAGGAATCCCCCAAAACATTATTACAAAACCACAAGAAAATTTAAGTATCTTTTAGTATTTGTAAACAGATTTTCAGTATGAGTGGAAGCTTTTCCCTACTGCACAAAACAGCATTCCATGGAAACTAAGTTCCTCATCCAGGAAATCATCCTGAGGTTTGGACAGCCCCAAACAACTGATTTTATTTAAGCTGTGGTGGAAGGTGTCAACCAATGTCTCAGAATTAAGTGGAAATTGCATGCAGCCTGGAGACCTGAGTCATCAGGAAAGGTAGTAAAGAATTATTCTTTAAAAAATACCTTAAGTAAAAATTGTCAAAAAACAGAGTTAAAATGAACAGAAACACTTAACCCAGCTCTCTTTCAGGTTAGGGTGGCCCCTAGAAGAGGAAAGAGTTAGGTCCTTTCAGGCTTATGTATGGAAGGCCCTTTCTAAGCAACCCAAGGGAAAAACCCATTTCCCAAGTAACCTTACAGGGAGTCCAACATAAATGGGCCTTGTAGTTAGGAGAGCTCCTCACCACCATGAATGCATATACAAATATGTGCCTAAAATATCCAACTGACCAGCCTCTCCACACTTTCTCAACTGGAGATCAGGTTCTTTTAAAAGTTTGGAAAAACAAACACACTGAAAATCAACTTAAAACTAAATGGGAAGGATCATACATAATACTATTAACCTCTCATTCTTCTCTTAAGTTAGAATCAAGTCCTGGGTCCATCATACCAGAGCAAAACCTTACTACTTGTCAGGTCTAGCAGATAAAGGAAGTTCTAAGCCAGAGACCACACCTAAGCATAAAATGAAATGTAACGTGGAGCCAGTTGGAAACCTGTGTTTCCTATTCAAAAAGAAAAAAAGCCTCCACCAGATACTAATTCTGTTCTTTCTATTAGAGAACCTACCAATAACTAGTCCTGAGGGAAGATGCTAATCATCCCTCACACCTGTTTTGCAAATCACCCAAAACCTCTGCCATAGATAGACCCAAGTGTTGTTACTGTGTAAATTTGCACAATCAATATCAATACCTAAACCACCTGTACTGTGGAATGCTTCAGTTAATCTTCACCTTCAAAGCAGTGACCAGAAGCTACTTAAACAAAATTCAACAAATTTTTTAAAATCAAACCCCAAATCATGTAACACCACAAATGATCAAAGAAAGCAATCCAACTGATCCCCTTGTTTACCTTCTTAAGAATCACAGCATCCTCTAGAACTGCAGCTGCATCCTTATACTTAGCCACCAATCTCTCCAGAGAAGAGAGAACATTGAGAAACTAAAAAATAAAGCCAATTACCTCATAACATAAGGAAATAATTTCTCCTTCTGCAAACCATCCAGCTTCACCAAGTGGCTTCTCCCATTTATTAATTATTATCTTAATTCTTTTAGCAGTTGCACCTGTACTCATATCATACATGCAACACTTTATTCAAAAGCAATTTTAAACTCTATCAGACTTTTCCTTCTCAGAACACCCTCTTACAATAGCTTCCCAGGAGTTCGGTGCCCATAGTGTCAGCAGGAAATAGTTACAGTAGATATGAGCTATGTCCCTTTCTCCTAAGATTAAATTATTACCCAAAATTAGGAGTTAATTGATACATTTAGAAGGACCAAATACCTGAAAATAACATGTTTCTCTCCCTGTTGCTATGCTAAAAAGGAGATAATTTTATGTAAATTAGAAGGTAATAAGATGAAACCCTCTCTTGGTGCCAAATTCTGGTCCTTGTGGTTGAGAATATCCTGTTGAAGCAATGAAGTATGAAACTCAGCTTCAGCTAGTTGGTCAGACCTGTGCAGAAGAAGCCCCTTGCTGTCCTCACTTCAACGTGCTTAATTAACGTAGTAAAATTCACATCCAGGGGTGGAGTTATCTGCCCCTTTTTTGATCATGCAATTTATGTGCAAGCATGATTTCTTGAACATACTAATCATAAAATTATATAAATAGCTATGTAAGTTCATCCAAATGCATTAAAGCTAATGCATAATCAACACAAATGCTAAGTAGTAACTTAGGTTTTTAAGCAACAATTAAACCTCAGCATGGGGATTCAGGTCTGAGTTGCTTTAGACCAACCTTGGCTCATGTCTGCAGACATAATAAATGTAACTTCTGCCTAATTCTCATGTTGAAGTTTTTTTCTCTACATCTCTAGTATCCCCAAAGGCGCAGCTTTGGGGTTCTAACAATAGCATCCAAACATACTTCATAAAATGACACAACAAAAAGAAGATTTTTTGTTATTTATTTATTTACTTGTAATATAGTTTTTAATTTTTAAAAAGATACTTAGATTACATAAATATTACATAAACAATATTTGGGATTCCCATATGCCCTGCTCCCTAGCCATCCCACATTTTCCCATATTAACAACGTCCTTCCTGGTGTGATACATTTGTTAAAAATGATGAACCCACTTTGGAGCATTGCCACAAAGCATGTATTACAGTTTACATTGTAGTTTACACTCTCTCCCACACAATTTTGTAAGTTATTATGAGATATATAATGGCCTGTATCAGTCATTGCACTGTCACTCAGAACGATTCCCAAGTCCTGAAAATTCTCCCAATTATACCTATTTTTCTCTCTCTCTCCCCTCAGAACCTCCAGTGTCCATGGGCTCCACATCAATGATAAAAGTTCTTCCATTGCTAGAATCAAAATAGGTCTATAGCAGAATAACAGTAAGTCGACTCTAGTCCATCATTCATTCCCAAATATTGAGGATTCTGGGATGGTGGTGCCCACTCAGCCTATAATTGAGAGGGGGCTTAAATCTCATTGGGCAGATGGATGAGGCTATCTTGCTTGCAATTGCAGACTCTCTTTGTTTTTTGTGGTTGTCATTGTCCATCATCTTCTCCTTGTTAGTTGTCCTGGGTGAGTCCAATCATCTGGAGAGTAGGTTTTGAAAATCTGTTGAGATTCAGGGCCCACCTGGTATATGGACAGTCCCAAGATTTAAGTCTCTTGGAAATACACCTGTCAACTCTAGAATTAACTATAGATTCAATTAGAAGGAGCAGAAGAGCCATGTGTAGGGAAACAACAACTCGGTCCAACTTTGTCACACTGGGGAGCATAAATTCCAAAGCAGGGCCCACTGGCATGCAACCAAACTCCTGAGCTGCCCTGCCTATAGTGTCTGGATGTCTCCAGAGCACTCAGGAGCCCCTCTATTTGAGGCAATATTTATTTTGGCAGTCAATGAGTTCCTGCTGAGATCTGTACAAGTGTAAATTCTGGAATGACCTCTTAACTAACTCTGAAGAATCTTATCCTTATAAACTCATTTGTCTTTCCCCTTTCCCCCTTTGGTCAAGGTCTTTTTCCAGTAGCATTGCTAGTTGGTGCTTGGTAGTAATCCCTCATACCAAGCAGAGTTTCAAATCATCCAAATTAATAATAGGAGATGAAAATACAATTTAGTGAGTTTATAAAACATGAGATAAACATTATTAAAACCTGAAGGACTTGAAGATCATAACTGATTAAATTTTTCTTATTATCAGATATATGGATTAATGTTACCAACATAAAAAATACACATTTTTTCAAATACATTTTAAGCATGTTTCAAAATATACCACATACTGTACTAAATCTCAACATATTTCAGTGTTTTAAAATCTTTATGTGTGTGTTGTTGAAACATGGTTTATTTAAACTGAAAATTAACAACAAAAAAGTAGTAGTACTTCTATGAACAGTGGAAAGGTTTCTGCATTCCTGAAAGGATCTGACTGATACACTCAAACCATTATTGCAAAACCTGAAGAACACATATCAAAACAATTCCTAACATGCACACTGTGACAAGTACTATTCCACATGTTTTAGTCCCTTGCATGTACCAAACTACCAAAAGATTCCTGATGGTGAACACTGATGTTAATATGTCAACAGGTGAATAACTGAGCACTGGAAATTAAGTGTGCTGACCACAGAGTTCACAGACCACTGTTCTCGGCTTTGGCCCCAGCACAGTAAATGTCATTTGATTGCATGATGTCAACATTTGGAAATTTCCTAAAGGCTGTGTGTTGGTTTGAAGCTGCATGGATTCCAGAAAAATATGTTCTTAAATCGAATCCATTCCTGTAAGCATGAACCCCTTGTAAGTAAGACATTTTTCTGAGCTTATTTCAGTTAAGGTATGACCCACCTCAACCAGGATGGCTCATAATCCTATTACTGAAGTCCTTTATAAGAGGAAAGACATTCAGACAGAGGTAGCCACAGGAAGCTTTAAGAAGACATTCAATGGAACCCAGAAAAGAAAGAAGAGGCCAGGAGATGCTGCCATGTACATTGCCATGTGACAAAGGAACAAAGGACCAACATAATAAAGGATCATTAACTGTCAACCCCAGAACACCAGTCTTCAGGAAGAAAGCATCACTTTGATGATGACTTGAATTGGATTTTCTTTTAGACTCAAAACTATGAACTAATAAATGTCCATTGTTTAAGCCAACCCATTGCATGGTACTTACTTGAGCAGGTAAAGAAACTAAAACAGGGTGGTTTACCCACTAACAAACCATTTGAGTCTGAACTCACTAAGGAGAGTGAAAATCACTCCATTCCTTACAGGGAAACAATAAGGATGCATGGAAAACCTGGGTTCCAGGCATCTGACAGAGGCTGAGATCTGACCCTCTCCTCTACTCCTTATTCTCTAGGATCCAAAGGAAATCCACGGTCCAGGATATATCAGTATCTCTTAAAATTAAAATTGTTTTAGGCACACATTTTATTTGGGGACTCTTCCCTCACCAACTGGAGCCAATTATTTCCTTGAAATTTCCCCTGAGAAATGGCTACTAGAAAGGACTATATTCTCAGGAGTTTTCTCTAAAGTCATAGTGGCCACACATTTTAAACAAAACCTGAACACAGAGGCCATTGTTATAAAACAGAATGTTCCTTCACAATCTCAGGCATGACAATTAAATATTCTCTTTTGCCTTTTCTGTACCTGAGATAGTATAGGACCCACACCAGAAACCCAGACTTGCTTATTTGCATAAGAAAAGACTATTAACTTGTGTGTGTTTGGTGTTACTAATTTATTTTTCTCTTCTTCCCATCGCCACATGTATCACAACCACTTCTCTCCTGCACTGCTCACTTTTTTTGAGAGAGAGACTGTAAATTAAATTAGAATAGCAATATAGATAAAGAAGATATGCACACATAAGACTAACTTCTTCCTTTATATTTATCATATTAAAAACTCATACCAGCAGATTTAGCAAATTTATAACTATTACTGGAAGTTCTGAGTGAGTGGACAACAGCACATGATGGAGCTAATGGCAACACAAAAGGTAGGTTCAGTAAGCAGATTTGTTTCTAACAAATTTAATTATAGTAGGTTGTGTGTGTCTTAAAAATTGTAATTATTTCCATATATTATTGCAACTTATATAATAATTACAACTGTGTGTAGGTTTGCTCATGAGCAGAAAACTATCCCTTTCTGGCTCAGCTTATCCAAGTTTTAGAATATTTTCAGAGTTTACAGGAAAACATAATATTTTATGCTACACAGAGAACATGATATTTCATATTATTCTACTTCATAATGTTATTAAATAAATACTCATTCCGTCAAATAATATCTTCTTACAATAAATTGCAAAGAAAGATACTAGCAGTAATCACTCCTATTTTCTAGAACTGGGAAGATTTATTGTGATGAAATTAACAATTGCATAAATAAACAAATTAATCAGTCAATCCACTGTGTGGTAAGATTATCATTCCCAAAATATTTAAAAATATATCTATGCTAATAAAGTGACTTAAAAATTTTAAATTGTACAAATGAAACAAAACTTATGCAGAAGTACATCAACCCTCTTGTAGCTGCCCTCAAAGGAATCTGTTTTAAGGACTTTTATATTTTCAGAGATCTTCATTTTGAGATATTTTAAAAATGTTAAGTTAATGGGGGGGATGTTACTAGAGGTATACCTTGTAAACTTTCAGTGATGCTAAATATTATACCTAAATTTATCTTAGTTTAATAACTCATTGACTAAAACTAGTATATTTCATAACACACTGGGGGAGCTCTAAGACATAATAAATTACTTAGTATGAGATCTTTTGAAAAAAGAATATTGCAGGAGAAGTGTTCCTGAAGTCAGAGAGGTATACAGTGCATCATAAAATGATTAAGGCCAGTTTATTTAAGAAATATAATGTGAGATACATCTTTCCAGAATTTTTACAGGTACTGATTCCTATCTGTTTCAAGAAAAAAGGGGAAATAAGAGTGAAGTTTTCAAAGAAGGGAAAATTACATTGATACAGTTTTGGAAAATTAGATGAGAGTAGAATAATGAAGAAGATAAAGTAGAGGGGAAAGGGGGCAGGGAGGGAGTTGAAGGAAGAAAATTCCAAACTAAGAATTTTTGAATGCCATAAGAAAATGCAATTTAATTAATGGAACAGGGTATCAGAACAAATATTTTCAACAGGGAAACCTAAACAATTATGTAAGTTGAAAACCTGTAAAAGACTGAAAATGCAAACAGGATTAAATGGGAAAAAAAGACCTCAGTGCACTAGGACAGAGAATGAAGAGTAGAGTGGAAAATTCATCTTAGAATTCATTCTAAAACAGCAGATAAGGGAGAAATGTGACTCATGATACAAAGCAATTACTATTATTGAAATACTTAAGTTATTAAGATAAGAAATCTCAGGAAAGTTTTATGCATATAAAACTGTGTGGATATTTGGAAGAATCTGGGAAACAGGTATTTTACAATAGTGGATGGGTTAAAATTGGATAATAAAGTGTCCTGAATTGAAAATATCATGTCCTGAAGGGAAATGTTAGGAAATATGAAAATTTGAAGTCATATGGAAATAGTTCAAAAAAATTTTATGTATAGTATTCAGTATGATGGAAATCAATGTAGTGATATTTCATCTCTGGATCATCATGATTTAAAAATTCCAAAACTATGCACTCATGGCTTTTACTGTATTTAACAGACTGTGATGGAACTGTACAAATAAATGGTCAGTTTGCCTGATGGGCTGGTTTTGGTGTTGTGGGAAACAGTGAAGCTAAGTAGATCCAGGAGTTCTAGTGAAGGAAATATGCCTTGTCTCAAGGGTTAGCTGCACAGACATACCTGACTTTGAATGCCTGTCTGTCCCATTATATTTCCATTAGTTAATATTTTTCTTAACCTTTAACCTACCCAGGCTTTCAGTTTAATATTGTATATATTACTTCCTGATTTTCAGACTTTTAATGAGAATTACAGTAAATAATATGTGAATAATAGTGACTACTAAAAATTACAAAGGGATTTCTAAATAAAAGATGGTGATAATATTGTTTGATTATGCTATCTAGGCTAAAAATGGAAAAGAAATACAGGCCACATGGATCTAATAAATATTGAGAGAAAGAGACAGAGAGAGATTGAAGAAACCAATGTCAAAATAAATAGTGTACATATTAATAGTTAGAAGACAGAGATGTTTAGCCAGTAAGAGCGAGGTCTTTAAAAGACAACATTTCTTAAGACGAATTCCTAAATGAAATTAGTATCAAAATTATATTGGCAGAAGTGAGATAAAAATAATTTTCCATCTAGTGGATTGTAATGTATTACAAACACATGTAAAATTTGGAGGGACTCTGATGCAATAGTAGCTTCCTACATCTATCCAGATTTTTTTGGTCATCAATTAATTATGTTAAGTATTATTATTTATAGAAAATTTCTCATAATTAGAATGTACAGGCATTACCTATACTAATTCATTCCTCCAGGTGAACTTTCACCTGTAGCATACCCATTGTACTGCTAGTATGTGAAGATAATTAATGAAACATGGGTACACGCTAGTTCTAAAAGAATCTTTTTTTTTGTATTATTATTGTAGTAACATATATACAACTTAAAATTTCCCATATTAACCACTTTCAAGGGAGAAATTCACTGATATTGGTTACATTGAAAACATTGTGCTACCAGGACGAATATCCATCACCGCAACAATTTCATCACTTGAAACAGAAACTCTGCACTCAAAAGCAATAATTTTTCTCCCTCCCTCTCTGCCATCCCCTGACAAATGTAATCTACTATCTGTAAATAAGTGCTTTAACTTTTTAATACTGTGATAAGTGCTTTATTGCTACCCCTACACTGGAAATAAGATACAGAAGCAGCAAGACTAAATGAGCTTAAGGCAATGCTACGTTTCTTCCTATTAAACAATATGACATACAAAGAATTAAATAGGATAAATATTGATAAATATACTTTGACTATTTTTTTCCTAATGTTGATTCTCCATGTTGTTTTGGGATTACTTACCTTTGTCTCTCCATGTCCTGAGTACATTGTTCAAACATGCCCAACTCTACTACAGTGACTGAATTCCTGCTTACAAGATTTTCTGATGCGTGGGAGTACAGAGTTTTGAACGCCATGCTATTTCTACAAATTTACTTCACAACCTTAATGGGAAACTTTCTCATTGTCACAGTAACCAATTTGACAAGAAACTTCATACCCCTATGTTCTTTTTCCTTAGGAATTTGTCTATATTGGACATGTGCTACATTTCTGTTATGATACCCAAGGCATGTGTCATCTTCCTGCTTGATAATAGGGTGATCTTCCTGGTTGGTTGAGCATCTCAGATCTTCTTTGTGTTTATGTTTGCTTGTGCAGAGCTACTCTTCCTCAGCATCATGGCCCATGACTGCTATGTGGCCATTTGCCAGCCCCTTCACTACCCTATGATCATGAAGTCTCTGGTCTGTATCCAGATGAATCTGTCCTCTGTACTCAGTAGTATGGTCTATGCAGGATTCCACACTGCAAACACATTCTGGCTTTCCTTCTGTCACTCCAACGTGGTCCATCAGTTCTTCTGTGACATTCTTTCTCTACTGAAGCTCTCCTGCTCTGACACTTCTAGCAATGAAATTTTAATTTTTATTTCTGCAGTGGTGATTGCTAGTGGCTGCTTTGCCTTCATCACTATGTCTTATATTCACATATTTTCTACTGTGCTAAAATTGCCAAACAAGCAAGAGCAAGGAAAGGCCTTTTCCACCTCTTTCCCTCACATCATTGTTGTGACCATCTTTGTTACCTCAGTTGTTGCTATATATTTGAAGCCACCCTCCAATTCACCCATGATTCAGGATATGATCACCTCTGTGTTCTATTCTATAGTCCCTCCTTTCTTGAATCCTACAATCTATAGACTTAGAAATAAGCAGATAAAAGAGGCTTTAAGGAAAATAATGAGCAAAAATATATATTCAAGAAGTTGATAGGATAATTATTTCAAGATATTCCCACATTGATGAGATGATTTGAAAAATGCCTCAAGATTAATTTTATTGCCTATTTCCAATTCTGGGAGCCCTAACATGAGTTTTAAGATATAGTTGTTGTCTTAAAAGACAACATACAAATAACACAGCCATATTTCATTTTGAGGTTTCCCCTCCAAATATTTAACATCTATTGATTCCTATAACATCACTTCTAAAGAATATTTACTAAAACCTAGATGCTAAATAAGTTATTTAATTTCATTGTATGCTTTGTGAATTATTGTTGAAGTATAGGTGTTTGATTATTTTGATATACTAACTCTGGAAATCAGTTGTTACCATTTATGTAAGGTTTCTTGTAGGTTGATTCTGTGTTGAATCCATTATCCAAAACTAAGCCAAGTTAATAATGCTTTCCTTGGACATGTGTAGTAGCTTTCAATTAATCTCCAGAATGTGTAACTGTTTCCCTTCTAGAAAAGTAGTTTCTCTCTCCAACTTCTCTTCCATGGGCTCTGGGTTATTATTTTGTTTAACTAATTTTTTTTTTCTCCCTAGGGGCTACAGTCAATTCAGCTCCACTCCCTGCCTTCTTGTTTGGCTTTTTTCTTTAGCTTTCAGCACTGGACAGCTCCAAAGTCTTTGCATTTCTGCCTCTTATAACTTCCAAGAACAGGGACCAAGACCTATGCCTTTAGTCAATCTTCCATGGAGCTATTTGAAGTTGGTTAACAAAGTCACCCAATATTTCCACTTAGGTGAAAGAGACACTAACTGGAATGTGTGCAGAACAATTGAACACCCCATGAGTCGATCTGCCTTCAGGGGCCCATATTGGATGATAAACCTGCCTTAAATGCATTTGTGCTACAAAATGACTGCTATGGATTGCACAAACTGCCATGCAGATCTGAAGATGGTAGAGGGGCCCAAAGAGGTGATATTTTTTTCCCCAAGGTTCTCAAAACAATTTAGATTTCTTTTGCTAATTCAGCATTAGTTGATGTGTTCTCTAGGCTCAGTCATCTTCCAGTGTTTTGTGAAAATTTATTTTGCCTTTTTTTCACTATTTCTAAGGTGAGATATATACCAGGACATCTTACCGTGCATCCTGGTGACATCACATTTCCAATATATCTTTTTTTTGCTAGAGAGAGAGGTTGAAGGCTTACAGAAAAGTCATGCAGAAATTGCAGGTATCTTTTATACCCCCCCTCAAACACTCAGTTTTCTATATTATTAACTTTTTCATTAGTGTGGTATATTTCATAAAATGAATAAAACAATAATATATTAGTCATTATTGTCCATATTTTACATTAAGGTTCACTGTTTCTGTTGTATAGAATTATGTTTGCTGTGTGTGGTTTTGACAACTTTCTTATATTTGTTTGTGATGAGCTAGTCTCATGGAGAGATTCCTTTAAACACCTGGAGTCAATGGGAAAAGAAAAGGAGAAGAAAGAAAGAGAAACCTCTGTTAGTGTTTTCAAGCTGGTTCTAGGTTGGAGCAGTCTTTCAATCTTAGCCAAGTTTTTTACAACTTGCCTTGGTCCTCAATTTCTGTGTTTTGAGCTTATTTATTACCCAGACGTGAAATGTTAGGGCATTCTCATGTCTTTTCTGAGCATGTGTCCTGCGGCCACATGCATGTGCCTTTCTTGTCTCTCAGTTATGCATATGATCTATTACAATGCTGTTATTCCAAAAAGTAACTCTTTTCCAAACTACTATTTGCTTCAATTATATTTCCAGCACTCAGTTTGCAACAGTTTCTTGACTTACCTTTCAACCATTTAAAGGTATGTCATATGCACAACTACTATTTGCATTGAGGGAGTCCACAATTGACACAAAATCAAGAGCTTGCCTCAAATTTTATTTAACACTACCATAGAGGGGCCAACACAGATAAAGAGGAATCACTTGATAGAAGGTCTGTTTTATCTTTCCCAACTCAGGAATCCACCAAAGGAATATTGGCCAAAATCTTTAAGTCCAAGTGTTTCTTGGTGAGGGGGGCATGGTAATCTAAGTTAAAATGCCATAAAGCCCTCCTGACATTGTCTAAATTACCTTGTTTTATTCAGTCCTTCTTTCATTGCTGTAAACCATTGATTATACTTCAGAGTTCTGATAAATTTGATTCTGATAGATTATCTTCACTTTTCTTGATTTCTCTGAGTCAGTTCAGGACCTTTAAACTTTCAACTTCAATAGTTTTGCAGATATTACTACTTGAAATGAATTGTGTATTTTTAAATAAACTTTTTAATTTTTTTAAAGAAATTTAGATTACATAAATGTTACATAAAAAAATATAGGGCATTCCCATGTGCCTCGCTCCCTAGCCTTCCCACCATTTCCCACATCAACAGCATCCTTCATTAGTTTTTGTACATTTGCCATAATTGAAGAACACATTTTGGAGCATTGCCACTAAGCATGGATTACAGTTTACATTGTGATTTACACTCTCCCCTGCACATTTTTGTAAGTTATTATAAGATATACAATGGCTTCTATCTGTCATTGCAATGTTATTCAGGACAATTCATAAGTCCCCAAAATATCCCCAAATTACACTTATTTTTCCCTCTTCTTTCCTCAGAACCTCCAGTGTCCATTGCCTCCACATCAATGATAAGAGTTTTTCCAATGCTAGAATCACAATAACTCTATAAAAGAATAACAGTAAGTCTACTCTAGTCCATCTTTCATTCCCCAATCCTGAGGATTCTGGGATGCTGATAACCACTTCACCTCTAATTGAAAGGGCTTAGCTTCCATGGGGAATATGGAGAATGTCAAGCCCACAATGTTGTTGCAAGTAACTTTGAATCTTGTCCTCCAATGAGTTAACCTTTGTGATTACTGTAGATTCTGAGGGGAAGAGGAAAGGGAGGGAGGAACACAGGGCATTTTTGGGGTAATGGAATTGTTCTACATGATCTTGCAGTGATGGATACAGACCATGTTAAGCTTCATCAAAATAAAAAAGTGTACTGTCTAAAATGTAAAGCATAATGTGAATCACTGACCGTGGTTAGTAGCAATGTTTCAATATGTGTGCATCAATTGTAATAAATGAACCATACACATGGAAAGTGTTGTTGATAGGGGAAAGGAGAAGGGGGGAGGGTGCTGGGTATATGGGAATCACCTATATTCTCTATATGACTTTTCTGTGACCTAAACCTTTTTAAAGACAAAATGAAAATTATAAGGCACTGGGGAAATAAACAGAATAAAATGTCACTGTGCATACAAGACATAGATCTTACATTGATGAAAGACATAATGTCAAAAATAATTTTATATTTTTTATTTTTTAATTTTAAAATTTTAATTATTTGTATTTTGTTCATCATTTTATAAACTGTAAGTATTATATCATTTTCCTATTAATTGTATTCAGTTGTTATGTTTGCTTAAATTTTGAAGAAGTTTTGGATCACAAAGAGGTGACAGCTATGGTGGGGAAGGAGCATTGGTGTGGGGTACCAAAGATGGGGGATGCATGGAAGGAAGTTCACCTGGGGCATACCTATAAGGCATGTGAATATGTTCAAGTGTTCATGGGGTATTGTCACAGTAGGTGGATATTCACACAATAGCCAAAGTAATGTCAAATTGCCAACCTGAGGAGTTCTGCCACATTCACTAATGGGACAACAGGAATCCCCTGAGTACAGGGGCAGTGACTAGTGAAGGAGGATGGACCATTGATGGGCCCTTGATATTGATGCCTATACTTATGAACCTATACTTTTGAAATTGAAACTTAGCCTAGTATTGTAGGATGCCTAAGCATTACCTCCTGAGAGCCTCCTTGTTGCTCAAATGTGGCCTTTCTTAAGCTGAAACTCAGCATGTAAATGCATTACCTTCCCCCCAAGGGAGGACCTGACTCTCGGGCATGAACCTCCCTGACACTAAGGGATTATTACCAAGCACTAAACTAGCAATGCAACTGGAAAAAGATATTGGCCAAAAGGATAAAAGGGTAAAGATAAATGAGTTTTTATGGCTAAGGTGCTTTAAAGTGAGTCAGGAGGTCATTCCAGAGGTTACATATATGCACATCCTAGCAGGAACTCATTGACTGCCAAAGTAAATATTCCCTGAAATAGCAGAGCTATTGAGGGCTGTGGAGACATCCAGACACTATAGGCAGGGCAGACTGCTCAGTAGTTTGTTACCTTGCCAGTGGGCCCTACTTTGGAATTTATGCTCCCCAGTGTGACAGAATTGGACTCAGTCATGGTTTCCCTACACATGGCTCTTCTGCCCCTTCTATTTGAACCTATAGTTAGTACTAGAGTTGATAGGTGTATGTCCAAGATATTTAAATCTTTGGGCTGTTCATGACTCAGTTGGTCCCAGAATCTCAATAGATTTCCAACACCTCTCCAGTTCATTGGCCTCACCCAGGACAACTAACAATTAGATGATGATTGACAATGACCATCTCAAGGAACAGAAAAAGTCTGCAACTGAATTGTGATTTTAAATACCGCATTCAACAGTTAGTGAAAAAGAAAAATAATACTAAAAGTATATCAAACTTTATCAAACATGTAATAATGTGTCTAATGTAAACTTTGCACAATTTATTCATGAGTATTGGAATATATTGTGATGAAAATATAAAGAAGACCTGAACATGAAGAGATATATTTAATTCATATAAAATAAAATTCCACATTTTTAAGATATTCTTACCAGACTATCTACTCAGTCCAATGAAATGTCAATAAAAAGACCAGTGATTTTTCTTGTGTGTGTGTATTTGTAATTTCTAAAAATCATTATTCCTAAAATTTATTTAGGAAAGTCAATTTTCAAAACTTTTTTATGATTTTGAAGAATAATTAAGTTGGATAATTTACAGTGACAGATTTATACAGAGCAACACTAATTAAACCATGTGGTATTGTTGAAAAGGCTAATAAATAGACCAATGGAACAGAATAGAGAATGGATACATAAATCCACATATATACCTTGCCATTATTTACAACAAGGCAACAAGTCAATCCAAAGGGCTAAAGAATGGTCTTTTCAGTAAAGCTATTGGGAAAAATCGATGCCTATATTGAAATAAAATACTTTTCCATATATCTCAAATCCTTATACATTAATATGAGGTGGAAAATGGGAAAATATAATTGTCTATTGAGAAAGGTAATATAACATGCATAGAAATAAAAAACAAGCAAAAATGGCTTCTAGAAAAGATACATGAGACAGTTTCTTGATTTGGAATAGGCAAGAATTATTAATTGTGCTAATAAAATCACTTTCAATAAATTAAAAAGGAATGAAATTCTACTTAACCAAAATTGTGAATTTATGTTCATTGATGGATACTATTAATTTGGAAAAAAAGTAAACCACAGATTGGATTAGAAGAATTTAATATTAATGTATCTGACAACTGATTCTTATCCAGTATGTGAACAGCTTCTATGACAAATCCAATAATAAAATGAACAAAATAATTGAAAAAGCATCTCACAAAGAGAATATCTAATTGTTTGATGATCTTATGAAAAGATATTCAGCAGGTATAATTGTATAGGAAATTAAGATTAAAACCAATCTTTGATACCATTACACATGTAATAGATTTGCTAAATGTTTCAGGGCCAGATATAACTTTGAACATGTAAACATGTATACAGAGAGAGTGGGAGTATAAAATGGATCCCTTACTTTGTAAAAAACCTCATAGTGCCTACTCTGACTAAACATATATCTGCATTATGATCTTGCAGTTTATATTCTGTGTACACAAAAAAAGATATGCACAGCCATTTTTTAGGAGATTTATCTTCCTAATAGCCAAAATCTGGTAATGATCAAAATGTCCATTATAGGAAAATGGGTAAATAACAAGTGAATTATTCATATTGGTATATATAACCAGCAGTAAATAAAGCATTAGTGATAAAAATATATTGAATAATCTTACAGACATATGGTAAGTAAATGCAGTCAGATACAAAAGAGAATATAATATTTAATTTTAATTTTATGTAGTTTAAGAGTAGTCATATAAATCAATGTCAAGTCAAAATAATGGATACATCATGGGGATATTGACCTATGAACCAATTAAGATATATTTGGATGAACAAAAGCAGAGAAAAATGCAATACTATCAACCCCATGGTATAAAAAATGTTAACAGAAATTCTTGAGGTTAAAGGAACACCATTCCAGATTAAACAACCAGATGCATAAAGGAATGACATGCACTGGGTGCTAGCCCCATTTGGCAAAATAGCACACCCATGTCCCTGGTCATCACCTGGAAGTCTCCTGTGCCCTGATAACAGATAGCTCAAAACCGCCACACCTGCCCCTAATTCAATAGGATGTACTAATCTCAAAACCAACCAGGAGAATATCACTAGATTATCAAATTGCTTAATATTCCAGCACGTCCATCTCCCCCTCCCTAAGACCTCCTCCCAAAAGGGCAAAAATCAGTAATCTTCTATCCCATATTTGCACACCATATCTATGTGCCCCTTCTGTAAACCCACCCAGTTACCCCAGCTCAAAAGAAGCAATCCCAACCTGGACAGGTATGCTGAAGTCTTGTTTCAGGTGCCCACCACGCAGGTGGTCTAATAAACTTCTCTGCTTCAGTTTTGGTCTGCCTCTGAGCCTCACTGAACTGGGACCTAACACTGGGAAGGTTAAATATGTGTATTCTAGAACTGAAAATACTAAATTAATGCAGACAGTAATATATGGCCAATGAATACTGAAATCTCTAGAATAATAAGTTAAAATGATACACATTCTTTATGGCTAAATGGCTACTAGAGGAGAAAAAATCAATAAAGTAAAATATGTTTAATTAATCCATTAAAACTACAATAGGGCAAAAAACAACTGGGGCAGATATCAAACACAAAAACATTCAGGTGGCAAATTATGTTCTTAATCTTAATCCATTCCTGTAGGTGTGAAAGTCTTGTATATAGGAAGTTTTGATGAAGTTAATTCAGCGAAATTTTTGCCCAACTGAATAATCATGAGACTTCATCTATCACTGGGGCCCTTATAGAGAAGGCCACAGAGAGAAAAGCCATGGGGAACAGCTAGAAGGTGGAAGACAATGGTAATAGGAATTGAAGGGGGAAAACATCTCATTATGCATTGCACTGTGATAGAAATAAAGAGCCCCCATAGATTCCTGGAGAGCCAGAAAAAACTGATCTTTGGAAGAAGCAAGCCTTCTAGCCTCTGAAACCATGATCCAATAAATTCTTATTGTTAAGCAAACCCATTTTATGGTATTTGTTTTAGCAGCTAGGAAAGTAAAACAAATATGAATACAAAAAGAAATCCAACATGAAAGAGTAATTATATTTAATAGAAATAACCTAAAAATTTCAACTCAAAGACAAGAATTGCTAGAGTGGTTAAAAATATACAATTTAAACCTATGTTGTTGATAAGAAATTATCTTGAACATTGACTGCCACGGAAAACAGTGCCTCAAACAGTGGGATCCCTGAGGGCTTTAGAGATACTTAGACACTATAGGCAAGGCAGATAATCTCAGGAGTTTGGCACCCTATCAGTGGGCCTTACTTTGGAATATATGCTCTCCAATGTAACACAGTTAGACTCGTTTGTAATTTCCTTACACAAGGCTCTTCTTCCCCTTTTATTTGAATGTATAATTAGCACTCAATTCTAAAATGTATTTCCCAGAGACTTAACTATTTGGTCTGTTCATATGCTGGTTAAGCTCTGAATCTCAGCAAAGTTTCAACTCCTACTCTCCAGTTCATTGGATTCACCAAGGAGTACTAACAAGGGATGATAATGGACAATTACCATCTCAAAAAACAGAGTATCTACAACTGCATCCAAGACAGTTACATCCAACTGCCCCATGGGATCTAAGCCTCTTCTCAATCAAAAACAGAGTGGTCTTCACCATCCCTAAATCCACAAGATTGAGGCATGAACAAACATAAAGTGGGAATGCAACTAAGGACTAAACCAGACATTATTACAGTAATGGAAAAACTTGTAACATTGATATAAAAGCAGTGGCCACCAGAGGTTTTGAGAGGAGGGAGAGGGTAGAATTGGTGTAACATGGGAGTATTTTTGGGACATTGGAATAGTCTTGCATGAAATTGCAATGACAGATACAGGCAATTATATATTTTATCAAAACCTATAAAATTTTTGGGGCAAAGTGTAAAGTATAATGTAAATTATAGTCCATGGTTATTAGCAATGTTTCACTATGTGTTCATCAATTGTTACAAATGTGTCACGATAATGAAAGATGATGTTAATGTGGGAAAGTGTGGGAGGGGGAGGGAATTGGTATATGGGATTACCTTATGATTCTGATGTAATATTTATGTAATCTAAAGCCTCTTTAAAACATAAAAAATAACATTCTCTTATCAATTGTAACAAATGTACCACACTAATGAAAAGTGGTAATAATAAGGGGGTTTATGGAAACTCTGTGTTTTCTGCATGATTCTTCTGTAAAAATAAAAAAAAAATAAAAAAAGGGACAAAGTTAAAAAATAAATAAAAGGAACATAAATGTTAAAAATAAAATGTAAAAAGATGTAAAAATATAGAAATACTTAAAACACAAGCCAAAAGACAACTGGTATGGCTGGATGGCCATATCATTGTCAATAATTTTAGGTCTTAAGTCAAGAATTATAATAAAATGTTAAGAGCAATTTTTCATCATGATAAATGGTTCAATGCAATAAAAACACCTAACAATTCCAAATATGTATGTTCCTACTTATATTACTTAATATATATATCTATCTATATATATCACAAAATGAAAAAGCAACAAAACAATTTTGTAAACATCCAAATTAGTAGTTGAAAGTAGAACTACATTTCAGTCATTATTTAAAAAATGACATGAGGAAAAATCAGATACATATGAGGAATTGAACAGTGCAATGTGTAAGTTCAAATTATGATAGTTTGTAGCTGGATGGACCCCAGGAAGTCATGTTCTTAAAGCTAATCCATTCCTGTTGGTGTAAACCTAATGTACATGAGACCTTTCAATTAGCTTGCTTCAATAAGGCCTGACCTCTTATTGGGGTCCTGAATAAGGAAACATTATTCAGAGAAAGATAGAAAAATAAAGCCATGGAGGCCAGAAGCTGAAACAATGAAACCCAGAAGAGAATGGAGAGACCAGCAGATGCCACTACATGCCCTCACATATATCAGAAGAGTCCAGAATCACCAGCAGCCAGACTTCAGGAAGAAAGCATCACCTGATGATGCCTTGATTTGGACATTTTTCTCAGCCATAAAACTGTAAGCCTATAAGCTAATAAATCCCTTCTGTAAAATCCAAACCATTTCTGCTATATTGTTTTCAGCAGCCTATAAGACTAAAACACATGCCCAGGGATCCAGAATACACATTTTTTCACGTGTGTGTTACAATGTACCAAACAAGATCATATGCTGCTTGAAAATAAAACATGTGTAAGCAGTATTGAATCACTGCGATTCAATTGTCTGAACATAGATAATTAAACTTTTAATCAATGGCAAAAAATATTAAATTTACTTCTAAGCATGAAGGAAGGCTTCACTCTGCTGAGAGGATCTGACTCATCCATTCATACCATTGTAGTGCCTTCTAATATGCACTTTTACAAGTACCAGTTCAAGTGCTTTACATATTCCATTTTTTCACATCTCAACAGGCTAAAAAAGTGGACACCATTGTTAACCAGTTAACAGATGATGAAACTGAATCACAAGAGTTTACCTGATTTGAAGAACTGATCAATGTCTCACAAATATCACAGGCCTCACTCATTGCTGGTCTTTGACGTCAGTCTAGTAAATACCATTTAATCCTTTATGGTGACATTTTGGACAATTTCAGAATGGCTCTTTTGTTATTTAAGCCAGTACAAATCTTGAGATTTTGGCATACTAGTGAAAATTGCCACAATCTTTGGAAGGAAAACGGAGGAAATTATTTTGCAAATAGTAAACCAGAAACACCTGATTAGTGGGATTGGGGTGAAGCCAGATCCTTGACCACTCTTTCTCTGCTGTTTGATTTTTAGGATCCACAAACATTGCAACATAGGAATCATCATAATATTAGGAGAATTGCAGTTGTATTTCTGTTTTAACTATTGTCTCATTAATCTTTACCAATTCATTTCAGACTTAATATAGCATTATTTCTTGATATACAAAAATTGTGTACATGCACAGATAATATTTATATCATGTTCTCATTATCTAGAATCAATTAGCATCCTCAAATTACCTCTGGGCAATATCTATCATAGACACCAAAGACTGTGTTCCCATGGATTTTCCCTAATGTTATATGGAATGGAATATGGAGGTGCTTGTTATAAAGTCAAATGACTCCTCTCAGGATATTAGTATTTCTAGCAAATCTGCCCAGTTGTACTTGCCTGCTCCTGAAACAGGATTGGCCCATTTCCAGAAATCCTGATGTCTTAACTGGCATAAGAAGACAATAGTATCTTGTAAGTATTTTAGTTATTAATGTCTTTTTTCCTTCTTATTTACTTTACTGCATTAATCATGTACATTTCTTTCCTGTGCTGTTCACTTATTTGGTGAGAGACACTGCCAATAGGACTAGAATAGAAAATATACATAGGGAAGATAGTCACATAATGATACCAATGTCTCCTTTATTATTTTTTTGCATTGAAATATTTCATTCCAGAGCATTTAGGAGAATTGCTAGTTCTTCTCGGAAGCAAAGAGTGGACGGATATCAACAATGGATGGAGTCAATGCCAGCAACGCAGGCTGGGGTAGGGATGTCACTGGATACTGCCCAGAGCTTCAGTGCACACAATACTAATTTCAGTTTAGAGGTAAATAAATTTAGTGATAAGAGTTGTATCTATCTAGAAAGTGTAAATAATTTTATGCATATTATTGCTATTCAATTAATAATTTCACGAATGTTTACTATTATTTTCTGTTTGCCAAACTATACCAAAGACTGGTCCAATTATTCAAAGTGAATCAGTGGATCTCTGACAAAAATAAATATGAACATAATCCCTTATATTTCAAGAGTAATTCTAGGATTTTGTCATAGTATATCATGAACGGGCATGATATAGATAATGTATCATGTAAGAATTTGTTCATTATTCACCATTATTCATTGCACAGCTTCCAGTCCAACATTTAATTTATCTAAAATATTTTGAAATATTGTTAATTATAATTATATTAAAATTAGATCAATGTGTGAATTAATAAATTAATGAAGAAATACATTAATGCAGAAAATATGTCTTCTAATTCTTCAGGTTGAAAAATGCATCTATTAAGTCTATGAAGAACAGACAATGCATAATTTCATTTAAACATTGAAGGGTGAGTGCACCCATGTAATATTATAGCAACCTCAAGAGGTCTTTTTTGGGTAGGGAGAACCCTTGACAGAAGAATGAGGCAATATTATGTTATGGTTGATTACCAACAAATATATAGAAATAACTGGATAAATATAAGCCTATAAATGTCCTTAGGTAATTTATTTTCTCCTGTTCATTTTCTATGTTTCTTTAGGAACTAATTGCCTTTGGTTCTCTACATCAACAGCAAATTACCCTAAAACTGCCAAACTCCATTATGGTGACTGAAATCCTGCTTACAAGATTATCTGATGTGTGGGAGTACAGAGTCTTACACAGCATGCTATTCCTACTGAGGTACTTGGCAACACTGATGGGGAATTTCTCAATGCCACAGTAACCAATGTCAACTATATTCTTCAATGTCAACTATATTCTTCAAACTCCCATCTATTTCTTCCTTGGGAAGATTGTCTTTATGAGTTCAGCTCACCCAAAATTCAAGACATGCTCTCTTCTTTGTTCTATTCTATAGTCCCTCCTTTCTTGAATCTGAAAATCTATAGTCTTAGAAACAAGTAGATAAAGGAACCTGTAAATATAGTTATGAGGAAAATTCTTTTTTCAGGAAAATAACAGTATACTTATTTCAAGCACCCCATTTTAATGAGGTGCCATTGAAAATGCCTCAAAGTTAAACTTCTTGCCTATTTATAACTTTAAGAGACTTGACTTGAATATTCAAAGACAGTCATTCTTTTATGTACCATCATAGTAACAACATATTTGTATTTTATTTGGAGATTTGTTCTTTCCATAAAATGATACTCCTCTGATACATGAAATATTGTTGTAAAAGATTTGTGTCTTTTGCCAAGTAGTTTTGTTTTCATTTATTATTTTTAAATTCTAAATGTCCTAGAAAATATAAATTAAACATTCACATTCTTTGGTATTTTATGCACTTAAAAAAGTTAAAGAGAACCATTCATTTATCAGAAAGTTTTAAAAAATCCTAAAATATAAATAAACATCTTAAAGTTGGTCATAAAATAACATTAAATATTTTATTCTGAATAAAATATAAGGATGTGAGGAAAATGCAGTTGGTAACTAAGGTCAAAGATATGACTCTCTATATTCCATAATTTGGAAGAACAAATTTTAAATAAGAACTACTTTTATTCAAAGCAAATAAAAATATTTACTAAACTGTATATTACAGACATTTTGAAAAAATTTAGAATTAAAAGTGTTTGATGGCAGGTTTAAAGTTCTCCATACAAAGAAGACAAAAGTGAAGTAATTATTTCCTATTTCCACCTTATGATACTTACAAATCCACCTATCAATATGTTAAGATGATAAAATGATGGAATTGTTTATTTATATTGCTTGCATTTATGTGTCTCTTATCCTAAGATCTATAACAGATATAATAACTATTGAATTAGGAACAGAACTCGCTAATGGCTAATGAAAAATAGTTTGCCATATTGGATAAATCAGTATCCAAAACATATTTGTTTTTCACAGATAATCACTGACATACTACAGTTCAGTTTTGCAAATTGGGGCCACAATAGCTATTCATTAAATTTGTCACTGACTCTCATGCTACTTCTAAGATTGATATTATAAGAGGGCACTGTTATATTGTTAGCTGATGAATTACAATCTTTCCAAATTATGATATTGTCTGCACAGTTTTTAAATTATAATCCATTTGAATTAGTCATATAGAGTATGTTTCATCATATATGAATGGACATTTACACATTATCTGTATCTGTAATTGTAGAAATGAATTTCTTTTTAAATGGGAAATTTTAGGTTATATAAATATTACTAAAAGTAAAAATTAAAAACAACAACATAGAACTGTACAACACAGTGAATCCTAATGTAAACTATGGACTTTAGTTAAGAGTACAATTTTAATAATATCTTTCATCTGTTTTAACAAAGCTGTCACACTAATGCAGGTATTTACAATGGGAGGCATATAGGAATTTTATATTTTCTGCATGATTTTTCTTTAAAACTACAACTTCTCTAATTTTAAAAAAGGACCTGACAGTACAAGAAAAAAAAGAAAGAAAAACAAAGTGAAGAATAATATAATGTGCAATCTAATTTGGAGACCAATGTCATAAAGAAAATTGTGACCATTTAGAATTTATAGAGCTCATTTCAAAATATTTATTCAAATGAGGTGATATGACATTGTATACACATAATTATATAGCTTGGCAATATGTAAAGCAACAATTAAATAAAGTGGAAAAATAAAAAATCATCATAATTTAACAGTTTAAGATATAACTCAATGACCCAGCCCGCGGGTCAGTCGAACTGGAACCTGAAAGAGGGAGTGGGAATGGGGGGACAAGAGACACGAAGAATGACAGCAAGACAGGATTCTGATCAAGCTGCAAAAATTTATTGAAGAGGCAGGGTATATATAATCTGAGGGAAGAGGGTGAGGATTGGTGGATCTGGAGGGT
>JAQZBX010002918.1:34387-68545 GCA_029593785.1 Cabassous unicinctus
GCCTAGGATTGGCTAATGCTGTTACTAGGGTAGGTGGCAGGAATCCCTGATTGGTGGCTGCTGTTGCTGGGATAGATGGCAGAAAACTCTCTAACTTCCTAGAAGAAGGCTAACTGCAGCTAACACTGTTCTTTGTTTCATTCCTAACGGCCATGTTACATATCTCCGGTGCCGACCTGCGGGTCACCGGTAGTGCTGACAAGGTGCATAATGTGAGTGCTACTGTGAAGGTCCCCAACAACTCAATAAAATTGGTGGAACAAAATAAAGTATGAGAGTTGAGTATGTAAATTACTAACTTGCCCAAATAGACATTCATAGGACACTATACCCTATGTGTGTATAATATATGCTTTATTTTTGAAAATAAACATGATAATTTACTGAATTATACCATATTTTGTACCATAAGGAAGTCTGCATGAATTTCAAAATGCTGAAACTCTACAGAATATGCTCTTTGACCTCAGGTATCAAAAGAATAAAGGGATCTTGAAATCTCCAAGTCTAATTGTTCATAAGTTTATTTCTCCTAGCAGGGCTACCAGTTTGTTTTATGTATTCTGAAGCTTCTTTCTTTCTTGCTGTGTTAATGTTAAGTATTATTATGTCATCTTGAATAATGTACTATTTTATCAATATGAAATAACATCATGGTATTTGTTCCAAAGTCTACATTTTCTGTTATTAATCTAAGCAGCACACCTTTTAAATTTTTGGCTTACCATATATATCTTTATTTAACCTTTTTCTTTTAACCCATTTGTGTCTTTATCTTAAAGTGAATTTTTTAAGTCACCTTAGAATCAAGACTTGCCTTTTAAATGTAGTGTTACAGCATAATTTAATTGCAATTATTGGTGTATTTGAATGTTACATATATTATACTATTTTTTTTTCTTTTTGTTCCACCTATTATTTGTTCTCTAATTAATCTTTTTCAGGCTTTATTTTAATTAACTATATTTTATCTTCTTATTGGGTTTTAGCTATACATATTATTTTCTAAATTTGTTTGTTGATTTAGATCATATATATTTTTAACTAAAATCAGTCTATGTTCATGTGATAATATATCACTTTACATATGAAGAAAAACTATCATATATTTACCAATAAATGTTGCCATTTCTGGTGCTCTTCATTTCTTTCTGTAGGTCCATATTTTCAAACCATATCAGTATAATTTTCCCTCAAAAATTTCCTTTAACATTTTTATAGCATGGATCTTTTGATGATTTTCACTTTTGTATGACTTCAGTACTCTAACTTATCTTCATTTTTGAAACATATTTCTATCAAATGTATTTAAATATACTTTATTTTCATGTTCATTCACAGTGAGAATTCTGCTGTCATATTTATCTTTGTTTCTCTGCTTGTAATGCACCCCACTGTTCTTGGAGGTTCTCTTCTTCCAAATAACCATGGTAGGGCAAGTGAAGGATAGGCACTTCCATCTCAGAATGAAGAAATTGGAAGGAAATAGAGGTCACAAGGCCCAAGCAAGTACAAAACCCAGAAGGGCAAACTTCATTTTATTCTAAGATCTGAGGATGATCTGTGGTTTGTTGCTTTTTCCTATGGGACTGCTATAGCAGCAGCCTCACACTTCCCAAGCACTGGAGTGACCATGTACATCCCAAATACTGGAGCATTATCCCCACCCTTTCCAAGCACCTGGGTAGATCTGCCTCTCCAAACCTGGGGCATAAGCCCTGCCCTATCCACTTGCTTCACAGAAGGTCTGCTCTCTTGACTTGAGGTAATCTCGTCTTTCCTGAACTCTGTTTCTATGGTTCTCCCTTGACCACATTTTCCTGTCATTTTGTCCCATCTCCATTGCTTTTATTCCAGGCTAGCAATGTTTCTTGGATCACTTTGACCATAAAGATATGTTCAAGTCTTAATTTGCATTCCTGCAAGTGTGAACCCATTTGTAAATAGGACCTATGAAGGTGTTATCATATGTTAAGGTGTGACCTCATTTGTGAAAAGGGCCTTTGAACATTCTATTAATATTAGGCCACATTGAAATAAGGTTGGCCTTAATTCATATTATTGGAGTACATATATGCAAAAGAAATTCAGATGCAATTAGTCAGTAAAATCAATATATTAGTTCAAACACAAGTATGAGACACAAGCCAAAGAAACCCAAGGGTTGTGACAAATGAGTACCAGTACACCACAGAATTTGGGGAGAAAGCATGGCCTTTCAAGAACTTTTAAAGAACTTCATTTTGGATTTCTAGCTCTGTAACAGAATTAAGAATTAGCAAATGATTGTGATTACTGAAACACTATTTAGATGCCTTTTTACTTTCTAGAATTTTGTACAAATGCCAAAAGTAAATTCTTGAAATTACTCAAATTTGCTGAACTAAAATCCAGGTGCCTTGATTTCTGATAATGATTGCAAAATTATAAATCTTTACCTTGTGATTTGAAAAACTTTGTGGCTCACCCCCTATTTGTACCAAGTCGCTTATCATGCTTTACAATGTTTTGCTCTTATGATTACTAGACAGCCCTTTAATGTTTATTTATGAAGCTTCATCATTCTCTCTGGGCAACTACACTCTATGCTTGCATGAATTGGATTATTACACATGGTTGTGGCACTGTCCCTACCCCTGGCAAAAGAGAAAGTGGGAGAAGTTTCATCAGTCCCTGAGGCAATGCAGGGACCTTGAGCCTCCACAGCTTATAGCACCAACTACATCTTTAGCTCGTATTACACAACCATCAAGGGATAAAGGGCAAGAAAGCCATAAACTAAAGAAAGAAACTGCATCCAGAAAAATACATCTAGTAAGCCAGATGCCAAGACACCAAGAAAAACTTACAATCCATACCAAGAAACAGGAATATATGTTCCAGTTAAAGGAAAAAGATAAGTCTCCAGATGACATAAAGGAGTTGAGACAACTAATCATAGATGTTCAAACAAATCACCTTAATAAATTCAAAGAGATGGCTAAAGAAATTAAGCATATTAAGAAGACATTAGATGAGCACAAAGAAGAATTTGAAAGCATATGTAGAAAAATAGCAGATATCTCAGGAATGAAAGATGCAATGAATGAAATAAAAAAATACACTGGAATATTATAACAGCAGATTTGAGGAGACAGAAGTAAAGATTGGTTAGCTTGAAGAAATGGTCTCTGAAAGCAAACATACAAAAGAACAGATGAAGAAAGAATGGAAAAATTGAACAAGGTCTCAGAGAACTAAATGACATAAAGAAATGTGCAACCTTATGTGTCATGGGTGTCCCAGAAGGAAAAGAGAAGGGAAAAGGGTCAGAAGGAATATTTGAAGTAATAACGATAGAAAATTTCCCAAACCTATTGAAGGACATAGATTTCTGTGTCCAAGAAACACAATGTACTCCCATCAGAATATATCCAAATAGACCAACACCAAGACACATACTAATCAGAATGTCAAATTTCAAAGACAAAGAAAATTCTGACTGCAGCAAGAGAAAAGCAATGCATAACATATAAAGGGTACCCAATAAGATTAAGTGCCAATTTCTCATCAGAAACCATGGAGGCAAGAAGACAGTGGTATGATATATTTAAGGTACTGCAAGAGAAAAATTTCCAGCCAAGAATCTTTTATCCAGCAAGATTGACTTTCAAAAATGAGGGTGAGTTTAGAATACTCACAGATAAACAGAAACTGACAGAGTTTGTAACAAAGAGACCTGCCTTGAAGAAAATACTGAAAGTTGTGATAAAGTCTGTAAATGAAAGACAGGAGAAAGAAGCTTGGAAAAGTCTAGAAATGAAGATTATATCAGTAAAAGCAACTAAAAGTCTCAAAATAATGGTGAAAATGTGCAATCTGAGGAGGAAGTCAGGAAAAAATTTCCATTGACATTAGCAACTAAAAGAATCAAATATTTAGGTATAAACTTAACCAACGATGTAAAGCACATGTATTCAGAAAACTACAATGCATTGTTAAAAGAAATAAAAAAGGATCTAAATAATTGGAAGAACATTCCATGCTCATGGATTGGAAAACTAAATATCATTAAGATGTCAATTCTATGTAAATTGATATACAGATTCAATGTAATCCTGATAAAAATTACACCAGCATTTTAAAAATAAATGGAAAACATGATTATCAAATTTTTTGGGAAAGGTATGGGGTCCTGAATAGCCAGAACATCTTAGAAAGGAAAAACAAAGTTTCAGGATTCTCACTTCTAGATTTAAATCACATTTTCTAGCTACAGTGGTAAAAAGATCATGGTATTCGCATAAACATAGACACATAGACCAATGGAACTGTATTGATGATTCAAAAACCGACCCTCACACCTACAGTCAAATGATTTTTGACAAGCCTGTCAAACTCACAAGCTTGGGCAGAACAGTTCACTCAACAAATAGTACTGAGAAAAATGGATATCCATAGCCAAAAGAAAGAAAGAGGACCCCTATCTAACACCTTATACAGAAATTAAATAAAAATGGATCAAAAACCTAAATATAAAAGTAAGAACCATAAAGCCTCTAGAAGAAAATGTAGGAAAACATCTTCAAGACCTGGTGGTTGGTGCTGGATTCTTAAAGGAGATAAGAGAAGGACTGACATGGACTATAGATTCTTTATGTATGTAGATGTTTTAATTAACTTTACTGTAAAAGTTTGAAAATGTACAGAGTTGATGGTAACACATTACAGTGAGTAACAGCTGCTTTATAAATGGGAATGTGTCTGGAAAGGATAGTCTAGGGATGTAAATGTCAATTGAAAATAAACTAAAGAATAATCTAGGGACTGAATAACACAGTAAACCCAGAGATGGATGGAAATTGTGGTTGATGGCACAGATGCAAGAGTGTTCTTTGTGAGCTGGAGCAGATGTACATCACTATTGCATGGTGGAGGGATTGTGGAGAAACATGAGAAAAATACAACTGGAGTGACCTATGAACTGTGGTTAACAACAATATTGTAATATTCATGTATCTATGCCAAATATTTACTGTGCTGATAATGGGGGAGTATGGAAAAAGTTTGCCAAATGTATATAATGGACCATGTTTGGTGGAAATAGTCTGTTGATGTTATTTCATAATCTGTAATAAATGTTCCACCATGGTGTGGTGTGTTGATAGAGGAGTGTTGTATGGGAATTCTGCACATATGCATAATTGTTTTATAAGTTCACAAGTTTTGTAATAAAAATACATTTAAAAAAATAATAATAGGGTTGGTTAGGGGAAAAATACACCAAATGTAAGATACTTTGATTATTAGTAATATTTTGAGGATGCTCTTTCATAATTAGTTAAAAATATTTCACAACAATCAAGGTATTGGTGGTCGGGTGAGATATGAGAGCCCTGTATGATGTTATGTATGTTTGTTTTATAAGTTCACAACTATTGCTACACACTTATTGTTTATGTTTGATTAAGCATGAGTGACACACTTCAGTAAAAAAATATATTAGATACATAAGACAGTAGATTTGAATTAATGGAAGACAGAATTAGTAAAATTGAGGACAGAATATCTGAACTTGAAAAGACAGAACAATAAGAGAAAAGACTGAAAAAAACAACGGGGTCTTCGGGTAATGAATAAAAATGTGAAACACACACTTGCAAAAAAATGTATTATTGGTGTCCCAGAAGGAGAAGATAATGGAAAAGGGGCAGAAAGAATATTGGAGGAAATAATGTCCAAAAACTTCCTAACCCTTATGAAAGACATAAATATCAATATCCAACAAGGAAAACATATCCCAAAAAGAATCAATCTGAATAGAACTATAGTAAGACACCTACTACTCAGAAATTAAAATCCAGAGATAAAGAGATGATACTAAAAATAGCAAAAGAAAACCAATGAATCACATACAAGGGAACCTCAATAAAACTAAGTGCCCGTCTCTTATTAGAAAACATGTGAGATGAAGTGATATGTTGTATTGTGACTGGCAGTCAAAATCCTTTATCTAGTAAAACTCCTTCAAAAACTGGTGTGAATTTAAAGTCTTCATAGACAAATAAAAACTAAGAGAATATGTTTACAAAATACCAGATTTACAAGAAATACCAAAGGGAATGCAATATCCTGAAAGGAAAAACAAGGGTGAGAGACTTGGAAAGGAGTGTAGAAATGAAGATTATTAGTAAGGGTAACTTAGAGTGTAAAAAGACAGACAATAGTAAGAAATGACAGCAGGATGCCAAAGGATAAAATGGATGAAGTAAGTAATGCCTTTCAGTAATGACATTGAATGTTAGTGTATTGAATTCCCCCAATCAAATGACATAGACTATCAGAATGGTTAAAAAATATGTGCCATCTATATGCTGTCTATAAGAGAATTACCTCAGATGGAAGGACACAACCAGGTTTAAAGTGAAAGACTGGAAAAATTTATAACATGCAAACAGTAAGCAAAGAGACCTAGTTTAGCAATATTAATATCTGACAAAATAGATTTAAAATGCATAAGTGTTATAAGAGATGAAGGTGATTATATATTAATAAAAGGGGCAATTCAGCAAGAAGAAATAACTATGCTGAATATTTATGCACCCAATCTAGGTGTCCCAAGAAACATGAGGCACACACTGACAAAGCTGAAGGGAGAAATATATCTTTCTACAATAATAGTTTTCCAATAGATTGCAAGACATCAACACCATGGCGAACACTCTAGGAAAAAAGAAGTCTTGCTGATAACATGATTTTGGACATTTTTAGCATCAAAACAATGAGCCAATAATGATGTTATTTTATGAACACATACACACACACACACACACATATATATATATACTTAAATGATGAGTAACTGTCAAATATTAAATTATGTGTGTGAAATATGTTTCACAAAGTCCATAGTATAATACACTTCTTTGATAGGGAGGCAGTGGTAGACTGTGACAGTAAGATCTAGCTGCATTTCTCAAAGATGGCCTTAGCTAAGAGCTTAGGTAGTCTCTCATCCAGAGGGTACTCATCCACCAAGCTATTCATAGGCATGGAGGATACAGAGTGTTCTCCTCATTTGGACTCACACCAGGAGAAAGGAAGTTATTAGTCCTGTCCATTTCCTTGCCAACTGTTCCGTATACACATTCCCTGTCTCAGGCTGCCATAAAGGGATCTTCTCAGAGCCTGTCTGCTGACAGGTCTTCCTGGAGCAAAGGTAGAAGTTTCAAGTTTCTTTCAAGAGACCTGAGTTTTGTCTTGATGATAAGATTGAAGGTTAAGATGGGTGCTTGAAACAGGGGTCAGCTTTAGGTAGGGAGTGTGAGAATGTTCCAGGACTCCACACTTCATCATTTGGAGCTCCATATGGGGGAAGAAAACAGTCAACTGCCATACTGGGTCATTGTGAGTTTTGAAAATATTAGTCATGGCAACCAGGGCATCATATCTGTGCATCCAGCAGAAAGCATGGAGATCTGCCATGAAGCCAGAGCTCTCCAAAAAGTCTCCAAATCCATATATACTGCACTAGTAACACCTTGGTGACTTGTCTGTAGAGGATTTTCTGCAGCATCTGCCCAGTGGTCAGTCCTGATACACCAAACTTTGCTTTCTGCAGGGAATCATAGATGTCATTTATATTGGACACATCTGGGAAGGGGACCTCCAGTTTCTCCACATATTTGTTGTCATTTAAGATTGTCTTTCCAAGTTGATGATCCAAGTTGCCACAGTCCAAAGATGATGGGTCCATGCAGAAGGGCTACAGTTTGCCTGTCCAAGATTTCTGGTGCCCTCTGCAGAATTCTTTACATCAGCAATGTAGTGCAGAACCCTACCGACTCTACTGAAACATGGCAGGGAGTGTTTCTACTAGATGGGTCAATGATCTAGCAACTCTTCTACTTCCTCCTCTAGTGCTGCATCACTTTTGGGTAAGACATGATGGTCAAAAAGAATGAGGTGACCTGGCCAGCCTGGTGCAGTGCGTGGAGGTCAATCTCATTCTGGAAGGCCAAGGCAGACTGTAGAATGTGAACCCTTTGAAGGAAGAAGACCTTGTCACATTTTATATTTAAAACTGACACAAAGACCTCATCAACCTCAGTCATGTTTGCCAGGTAAAAATCCAGTGTAAGAGCAAACGCTTTCAGGTCCAAGACACAAGCTTCGTTTTCCAGCACAATAGGTAGAGAAGTCAGGATTTCTGCAGAACAGTTCAACCTCCATGCAATTAAACCTCCATGGTGAAGCCCAAGTTGTGCCACTGCTTCCACGAGGTTACCTGGAGAAAACACCCTGCCCTGGACTCAGGGGTTAGAGGTGAAAGTCAAGAGACATAACTCGAACTCGCCACAAGCTGGGCTCCCTATTAATTCTTACTTAAATATTATGTAGAATTCACCATTGTAACCGTCTGACTCTTGGCTCTGTTTTTTGAAAATTTTTGGTTACTGATATTATATCTCAGTATATATTTGTTATTTATTTTGAATTATTTTCTTCTTCATCAACCATTTTTTGTAATTTCTGTGTTTCTAGGAATTTGGCCATTTTGCCAAAAATACCTAATTTGTTTGTTCACAAATGTTCATCATATTCTCTTAAAATTCATTTTCTTTTTATAATATTCACAGTAATGTCTTTATTTTTATAACTGATTTTTGGAAATTTGAATATACTTTCTCTTATTTTTGTCAGCCTTGTTCAAGTTTGGCAACTTGTTGAACTTCTCAAGGAAATATATTTTATTTCTGTTGATATTTTTCTATTGGCTTTTATTCTCAATTTTGTTTTTCTTGCTTTACTGTTTATTAATTACTTTTTTCTCCTGGGTTTGGGTTTTTCTCTTTTATGTATAGGTCATAAAGGTGTAAACCTATGTTATTTTTTAAGGATATTTCTCCTTTTTTAATGTAAGCATTTAAAGCTACATATTTTCTTCTTTGCAGTGGTTTTACTGCCTTCCACAAGTCTTTTTGAATTAATATTTTTTCTTAGAGAATCTGTTGGCTTACAAAAATATCATGCATAAAATATATAAATGCTGGCTTCCTGTGTACCTCTCTATTACTAAAACTTTGCATTAGTGTGATAAATGTGCTATAATTCATAAAAGTACATTTAATAATTGTATTTTTACTATATTCCACTGTTTACAGTAAGTTTCATTGTGTTGTAATGTTTTTTGATTTTTCTTTTAACTTTTATTCTAGTAACATATATATTCCATAAATTTTTGCAATGAGATCATTTATTTTACTCATCTCCAAGTATTTTGTAATTTCCCTTGTGATCTCTTCTTAAGCTTATTTGTTTGACTGGGTTTAATTTCCAAATATTTGTGCATTTTTCATTTTCCTTTTATTATTGATTTCTATTTTGGTTCTAATAAGGTCAGAGAAGATACTTTGTATAATTTCAAATTAAAAAAAAATTTAGACAGTCTTGTTTCTAGGCCTATGTATGACATGGTCTCTTTTGAGGAATATAGCACGTACAATTGAGAAGAATGCATATTTTGCTGTTTTCAGGTGGAGTGCTCTGTATATATCTTTCAGGTGACTATTTCTGTTTAAGTCCTCTATTTCCATTTTGATTTTCTGCCTGTTGATCAAAGTGGGGTATGGGAGTCTCCAACTATTATTGTGGAAGTTTCTAGTTCTCAAATAAGTTTAGGAAATATGGATGATCTTACCACTTTTTCCTCCAAGAACATACTTATTTTCATAGTATTATTTTCTAATTAATTTGCAGTTTTAATACAAATAGAATGATTATCTCTACCATAATTGATATATTAAACAAAATATTTATTAAGCTTGATTGCAAACATGCAGCTTTAATACCTATATTGCTTTAACTTAGAAATAACTGCTGTTAGCATATGAGAAAAATACAAATGAAGCAGTTCTAAAATAGTTCTTGCTATATAAGGAAAATATCTATGTATTTTTAAATGTCTGAAATCAATAGGAAATTATAATTAATATTTTATTTTTATAATTTGAGTTAGAATAAAAGATCATGGTAGATCTTTGAATTACTTGCCATACAAAATGTATAATTTGAATAAATAATTTAACAACAAACATTATATACTTGGGGAATTATTTTATTAATCTCATTATGGGGTAATATAATTCACATATAACAGAAGAAACCATAAAAGTAAAAACTTGAGTACATTAAATTTAATGCATAGAAAAAAAGTAGGCATCACACATTGAAAAATCAGTCCCTAATGAGGAAAAAATTGTCCACAATAAAAAATCACAGACTTAATATATTAATAAATAGTGGGTTTCACAAGCATATAAAACATATATTCAATAAATTAATTAACTAGAAACCCAATCAGATATTTTACTGAATAAATAAAATGAGCATTGAATATGTAAAATAAATAAGAATAGTCCAACTTTAATATCACATGAAAACATGAAAATATAAACAAAACTGAAAAAGAAATCATGCCAATTATTTTTTTTAATGAGGAGATTTTCAGGCCAGGTTATCTGAAATCTTCTTTCATAAAATTTGGTGTATCTTTTTTCAGACTGCAATCCCAAACCTCTCACAAAAGAATGGAGAAAAATATTGGGCTAGGAAATTTTACTGGTCCCTCCTGGACAGGGTAATAGAGAACATCACATTCCTTATCCTAAGATAAATGAGTCATTATCTCTACCTCCTGAGGATTTGATGGCATACATTTCCATATTTTGCTTCACTTCATTTACCAAATTCTCTGGTTGGTTAGGTAACTCATGTCCTTTATTATTGGAATCAGCAGAGGATGTTCTTTTAAAAGTAAATTTGGTTAACTGCTTCATTTTTATTATAAATGAGTATGTAATTTCATGCCTTAGGCTTTTTGCATGCATCTAGTCTTAGATATAGACAAAAGAAACAGTGAATATAATTTTAATATAGATGGAACACTCTTTGTTACCCAAAGACATTGATTTTACAGTTTATAGCCTCAAAATCTCTGTATTGGAATTTCATGTTTAACCAACATCTCCTCTAAAATGTGAACCCACTCATTTTTGCATGATTTTGAATGCCACCTGTAGGTTCTAAAAATATTTGCATAGCCTGATTTATTGTAGAGTGTTCCTATTATCAAAAATTTGATACTCATCTATTGGTCCTAGTAGCGCTGCAGATCTAAACGGCTGGAAGAGATGTATTTCCTAAGATTAATATCAAAGGGAAAAATTTCTGGAAAGCAAAAAAAAAAGGAAAATAATTTAAAAAGTGAAAATAGCCTAAGGGACCTCTGGGACACCATCTAGTGTATCTATATCTACTTTCTGGGAGTGTTAGAAGTTGAAGAAACAGAGAAAAGTGAAGCAAGAATACCCAAAGAAATAATGACAGAGAACTTATCAAACTTAGCAAAAGGCATAAATATGCACATCTGAGAAGCTTAGAGAACACCAAACAAAATAAACATAGAGAAAAATATGCATTCCACATATTGAATCACACTACCAAATGCAAAGGTAATGAGAGATTTCTGAAAGCTACAAGAGTAAATCAACATGTTATGTAAAAGGGAGTCCCAATTAGGCTGTGTGCCAGTTTCTCATGCTTCATGAAGCATGTAGGCCTTGGGTTGAAATACTTAAAGTGTTGAATGAAAATAAATATCAATGAAGAATTCTATATCTGGTGAGCTTAAATTTTTTTTAAAAAAAGGAAGACTAAGACATTCCCAGATAAAAACTGAAAGAATTTATCATCCATAGGACTGCCCTACAGCAATACTAAAGAGAGTTTTTCATGCTGAAAGGAAAGGACACTGGATAGCAGCATAAATATATAAATACCTGCATTAAGGTAAGAATTTGAGCATTTATAAATGCCAGTATTATAGTAATTGTTTGGCATGTAACTCCACTTCTTACTTCCTATTTGTGCTAAAATGAAAATGCATAAAAAATAATGATAAATGGATGGTTATACACATAGAATGTACATTATAAGTGATAACAAGTATTTTAAAAAGGTCCAGTCACAGGGGTATAAGAAAAATATAATTGCATAACATTGAAGTTAAGCTGGTAAAAAAGCAAATATGGACAGTGCAAAATCACAAAACACTGAGGGGAGGGAAGGGAGGAATAGAATAGATGTTACATGGGGCATTTTGGGAGCATTGGAATTGTTATACATGATCTTGCAATGATGAATACAGGCCATGTTAAATTTCACTAAATTTATAAAAGTGTATGGTCCAAAATGTAAACCATAATGTAAATCATTGATAATGGTTAGTAGCAGTGCTTCAATATTTGTACATTAATTATAACAAATGTAACATTCACATGCAAAGTGTTATTCATAAGGGAAAGGGGAAAAGAGGGAGGATGTTGGGTATACAGGAATCTGTTATATTCTGTCCATGACTTTTCTGTAACCTAAAGCTTCTTTGAAGAAAAAATGAAAAAATAAGAAACTGGGGGAACAAACAGAAGAAAATGTCAAGTAGCAGAATTACAACAGAAACTAAACTCTCAGTCTTGCAAGGTATCTGTTGTTAAATTCAGGGCATTGATAGGAAAGTTGTGGAATCCTGAGAATTGTGGAGATATATGGGTGGATGATAATGGCAGTGGGGGCATTGAAACATTACATTCTGCTGAGACTGCCAGATAAACTTGTAATATTCTGCAATGTGTAGAGAGTCACCTAACATCCTCCAAGACCTGAAGAGTAGATCATTATACAGCAAGCCTGCAGCACCCTACCTCCAGCTTACCCCAAGTAATCTTGACCTCCTCATCACCCTGAGAATGCAACAACCCAATCTCCACCCTGTTCTGAAGTGTCTGCCATTCAATGCCCACCTGAAGATATAACAGATTTGGAGTCTTTGCTTCAGCAAATCAACAAATCCCCTGGTAACTGGTATGCAGCTGTTGATCTGGCAAATGCTTTTTCCTCAGTTGGCATTAAGGACCACCAGAAACACTTTGCTTTCAGTGGGCAAGGCCAGCAATATACCTTTACTGACCTGCCTCAGGGATATATCAACTCTCCTCCCCTATTTCATAATATTGTCTGTGGGACTTTTATCATCTTTCCCTCCCATAACACATAACACTGGTCCATTATATTAATGATATCATGTTCATTGGACCTAGTGAGAAAGAAGTAGCAATTCCTCTAGACTTATTGAAAGGCATTTACATGAAAGAGGATGGGAGATAAATTCAACAAAAATACCGTGGCCTTCCACTTCAGTGAAATTTCTAGGTATCCAGTAGCATAGGGAATGTTGAGATATCCCTTCTAAAATAAATGATAAGCTATTGCATCTCAAACCTCTTACAACCAAAAATGTGACAGAATGCTTAGTTGGTCTCTTCAGATATTGCTGACAACATATTCTTCATTTGGGTATGCTACTCCTGCCCATTTACTGAATATCCAGAAAATCTGCTAGTGTTGAGTGGGGACTGGAACAGGAGGAGGCTCTGTGATAGGTCCAGGCTGCTGTGCATGCTGCACTGCCACTTAGGCCATATGAGCTAGCAGATCCTATGGTGCTGGAAGTGTCAGTGGCAAATAGATATGCCATCTGGAGCCATTGGCAGGCTCCTATTGGAAAATAAAAATGCAGGCCCTTAAAAATTTGTAGGAAAGCCCTGTCATCATCTGCAGATAAGTACTCTCCCTTTAAAGAGCTTTTGGACTATTACTGGGCCATATTAGAGACTGAATGCTTAACCATGACCACAAAGTTACCATGAGACTCGAGTTGCCGATCCTGAGCTGATTATTTTATGGCCCACCAAACTATAAAGTTGGGCATGGACAGCAACTCTCTATTTCAGACAGCCAGTGTCTCCTGGGAAACTCATAAATGACCTTCATTGGAGTACCTGGATTACAGTTTCCCTAAGGAATTTGGACTTGTGAATCCCCCTGGTCAGTTGAGATAATTTTATAAAATCACATACTATTTACAGATATCTCCAGTAGGTTCTGTTTCTATAGAGAAACTGACTAATACAATATCATACTGCAATTTTGATATGCGTTTCCTTAATAGCTACTGATGTTGAACATCTTTTATTGTGCTTCTTTGTCATTTGTATTTCCTATTTGGAAAAATATCTATTCAAGTGTTGACCCATTTTTAATGGTAATGCTTGTCTTTTTAATATTGAGTTATGTGATATCTTTATATAACATGTAAATCAAACCCTTATCAGATTTATGTTTTCAAATATTTTCTCCCATTTTGTGGGCTGCATTCTCATATTCTTAAGAAAGTCATTTGAAGCACATAAGTGTTTAATTTTGAGGAAGACCCATTTATCTATTTTTTTCTTAAATTGCTCTTGCTTTGAGTATAAGTTTTATGGAACCACCACCTACCGAAAGATCTTAAAAATGTTTCCCTAAATTTTCTTCTAGGAATATTAAGGTTCTAGATTTTATATTATCACCTTGATCCATTTTGAGTTAATGTTTTCATAAGATGTGGGATAGAGGTCCTCTTTTTTTCTCTTAGATATGCAGAATATCCAGTTCTTCCAGAACCATTTGTTGAATAGAATGTTCTAACCCAACTAGTTGGGTAAAATTGACATCTTAACAATATTTAGTCTTCCATTCCATGAACACTATGTGACTTTATATATAATCTTTTAGGTATTCTTTGTTTATTTTTAAGGTTTTCTAAATACAGGAGTTTATGCCATCAGTTCAATTTATTCATAAATATTTGATTTTTCTAGTTTTTGTTTTAAATGGAATATTTTTCTGCCTTCCTTCTCAGGTTGCTTATTAGTAGTATATAGAAATGTTATTATTTTTGTGTATTAGTCTTATATACTACCACTTTGCCGAAGTTTTCCATTAGCTTTGTTGTGGATCTTTCAGGATTCTCTAGGTAAAGGAGCATATCAATGAACAGCAAAAGTTTTATTTCTTGTTTTCTATTTTGGAGACTTTTTTGTGTGTATATTTTTTAATTGCTCTAGGTAGTACTTCAAGCACCATACTGAGCAACAGTTGAGACGGGGGGCATCCTTGTCTTGTTCATGATCTCAGTGGAAAAGTTTTCAGTCTCTCACCATTGAGGACAATGTTAGTTATGGGTTTTCATATAGGCACTTGAACATGTGTCTTTCTTCTGCAGTGTTTTTAACAAGAAAGGATGCTGTACTTTGTCAAATGCCTCTTCTGCATCAATTGAGATGTTCATATAATTTATCTTCAATTTATTAATGTGATGCATTACACAATTGATTTTCTAGTGTTAAAAACATCCTTGCATTCCTGGACATTTTGATATATATTAATAAAGCACAAATCAATCCAAAGTGTGCAATCATTGGTGTTTAGTATAATCACAGTTCTGCATAGATCACTTCAACCATTTTTAGAGCATTTTCACTATTCATATAATAATAATGATAAACAAAATAGAAACAAATCACCTGTCAATCTCTCTATGCTTCCCCTCCTATACATAGCTTCTATTCTCCTTCTATATCACTAGTTTATTTGTATCTATATTTTGTAAAAACAGTTTGATAAATGTGATATCACCCATATTCATATTTTACATGAGGGTTTACTATGTTGTATGGTTTCAATGTTAACTTTTTTGCCTTCCTTCTAGTGATTTATATGAACTTAGATTTTCCATTTCAACCAAAGACATACTCATCTGTAGCAGTTTGATATTGTTTATGAATTCCAAAAATAGATTTTGGATTATGTTTGTAAACTGGTCTTTTCCTCTGGACATATTAGAGTATATTAGATTCAGAGGTGTCACTTTTACTTGCTTAAATAATGATTAAGACTTTGATGGGGCCACATCAGTAAGACATTGAGTCCCTACTCTTTGGTGGGTGGAGACTCAATGAGAAAATGACATGGCAGAGGAGAAAGTTAGAGTTTTAATGCTGGAGCCCCAGGAAGTAAATGCACAGAGAAGCAAATATGTGAGAAAAGAAAAGGCTTCATTAGACATGGCAAATGTTCTGGGAAGAAAGATCAGCTGATCACCTGAGAGTTTACAGCTGACCTTGTGGAGAGGGCAGAGCATCTGAGTCCAGAGAGAAATGAGCCCCAGAAGAGAGACGATACTTATCCTAACCTACAGCTGATATTTGAAGAAGCTGGGACCATGGCACCTTAAGTGGAAGAGGAATACTAAACCCTTGCAGATGTTGGCAGCCATCTTGCTTCAATACATGGCAACAGACTTGGGGTGAGAAAGTATCTCTTATGGTACCTTGAGTTGGACTCTTTAGGGCCTTGTGACTGTAAACTTCTACCCCAAATACCCTTTATAAAAATCAACCAATTTCTGGTATTTTGGATCAACACCACTTTGGCTGACTAATACAGAATTTGGTATTGAGAGTGGGGTACTGCTTTCTCAATTACCAAAATGCTGGTACAGTTTTATAAATGGGTAAGTGCTATTTTTTGGAGGAATTGTGAGATGCTTGATATAAAAGGCCTAGAGTGCTTTGAAGAGACTTTTTATGATGCCTTAGAAGTAGGTGATGAAATTATTATTGGAAACTGGAGGAAAGTTGATGCATGTTTTAAAGTTACAGAGAGCTTAGTAAGATTAACTCCTGTTGTTTTATGGAAGGCAGAATTTGAAAATGATGAGCCTGGGCATTTAGCTGAAGAACTTTCCAATGTAAACTCAGAGAATGTGGCTTGGCTTCTCTTTGCAGCTTATAACAAAATGCTAGATGAGTGAGATAAACTGACAACTGAATTGTTGGGCACAAAGAAACCAGAAACTGATTCTGGAAATTCCAAGCCTCCGGAAATCAAGTTCCCATATGACAGTGCCCCATCTGAGGACTTAACTAAACTTGGAACTTGTAAATCAGGATTGAAGATGCAGTTACCTAAGAAAGGCTTGTGGAAACTGTTACTGTGTAATGGCTTGGACTCCTGCTTTGTGCATGCTAAACCAACACGCTTTGTAAGAGAGCTATATGAACAAAACCACTGTCAGCTTGAACTAAATTGGACATGGAGGGGAGAGATTGAAGGGGAAATGACTTCAAGAGAAAAACCATGGAAACTGAGATCTGGAGCTAAGATATTTCATTGGGTGGGCCAAGAGAGGAACCACACCCATGAGAACAGAGAGGGGATTTACCCAGCTAGTTGAAGAGGGTGGATGCTCCCACACAATGCTCAGGGAGAGTTTTGCCTCCCCAGAGTACAGAGATGGTAGAGCACCTTACCTGGGGATTAGGGAGGTTTAGTTGATACCCCATAGTTCTGAGAAAGGTGAGCCTATCCCCCATGGATAGGGAAGGCCAGGTCACCAACTCATTGCTCTGAGAGTGTTGGGCCTGTATGCCAAAAATTAGGGAGGATGTTGCCTTCACTTCACTCTACCAGGGGGGTTAAAACTGTAACACAAAGATTGGGTAAAGTGTGGCCATCTCTCCAACACATTTGAGGGTGATGTCTAGAACTTGGTAAATGCTTGATGTGTGGAAACAAGAAAATGGTCATTGGGCAAGTCTGTGGGAAAGGTGGGTCACCTTGTGGCCCCAGGGAGTAGATGCCATCATCTTAAGAATGGCTCTAAGTCTTTGACATCTAATGAAGTATGCCCTATAGGTTTATGGAACTGTAAGTGACCCATGACTCATGTTTCTTTCCCAATATCTCTTTATAATATTGAAAATGTTAATCCTTTTCTTGTCCACTTAAGTATTGGAAGCAGATAAATGTTTTTGTAAGTTTCAGAGGTCTACAGCCAGATTGGACTTTGCTTCAAGACAAACTGTATTTCTTTAAACAGATTGTGATATAATTCTGTATTTAGCATTGCACTGATTTAAGTGTTGTTTTTTTTCTTCAAATATTTTAATGTCCTTTTGGAATTTAAAGGGTGAAGTGTAGCAGTTTGATATTGCTTATGAATTCCAAAAATAGGTATTGGATTACGTTTGTGAACTGGTCTGTTCATATGGGCATACTGGATTAGATTGGATTCAGAGGTGTCACTTTTACTTGATTAAATAATGATTAAGGCTTTGATTTGGCAACATCAGTAGGACATTGAGTCCCCACCCCCTTTGTGGATGGAGACTCAGAGAAAATGACATGGAAGAGGAGAAATTTAGAGTTTTGATTCTGGAGCCTGGGCAGTAAGCATACAGAGAAGCTGAGATCATGAAGCCTTAAGAGGAAGAGGAAGCCTGAACACTTGCAGATGTTGGCAGCCATCTTGCTTCAACATGTGTCAACAGACTTTGGGTGAGAAAGTACATCTTATGGTTCCTTGAGTTGGACTCTTTAAGGCCTTGTGACTGTAAGCTTCTACCCCAAATAAATACTTTTCATAAAAACCAACCAATTTCTGGTATTTTGCATCAGCACCCCTTTGGCTGACTAATACACCATCTAGTAGCCCTGCTAGTTACAAATACTATGATGTGCTTTCACTATTTCTATTCATTTCCAAAGATTTACAAACAAATTTTTGACAATTCTGCACAGACTCACCCTCAGCTTTCCATTTTCTACTGTCATTGTATTTTATCATGACCTGTTTTCTAATTATTAACTCCATGAGTTTACACAATATATTTAGTTCTTAATAGCAAAATCATAAAGGTATGTGTCCCTTTGTGTTTGGCTTGCTTCACCCAACATAAGTTTCTCTAGGTTCTTGCATGTTGTTATATATTCATGACTTCATTTCTTCTTTTAGCTACACAATATTCCACCATGTGTATACACCACATTTTTTTATCCATTCATCAGTTAATGGATGCCTGGGGTGTTTCCATCTTTTGCGAATCATGAATAATGACACCATGAACATCAGTGGGCAGAGGTCTGTTTGTAATGTTATTGCCTCAAAACTATATTCCTTCTCTCTAGTATATTTGTATTTATATTTTGTAAAATCAATCATATATGCACTATTATCTATATTCATGTAGTGCATGAGGTTTCACTATCTTAAACAGTCCCATGTTATAATTTTTAGCTTTCCTTCTAGTAATAAACATGACCTAAGACTTTCCTTTTCAACCATTGTCATAGCCATATAATAGCACTCCTAGTTACAAACACCATGATAAGTTTTCACCATTTTTATTCATTTACAAAGATTAAAAACAACCTTTTTACCAATTCTGCACAGATTCACCCTCAGCTTTGAATTCTCTACTCTCCTTCTATTTCCTGTTGACCTATATTTTAATAATGAATTCCATTTGTTTACACAATATATATAGTTCATGATAGAAAAATGATTTTTTACACAATGTATTTGGTTCATAATAGCAAAGTCATACTATATGTGTCCTTTTGTGTCTGGCTTGCCTCACTCAACACAATGTCCTCCAGGTTAACCTCTGTTGTTATGCTTCATGACTTCATTTTACTGCTGCACAATATTCCATTGTGAGTATACCCTAAAATTTATTTATCCATTCATCAGTTGATGAACAAATGGGTTATTTCCAAATTTTGGCAATCATGAATGATTGGACATCAATTTGTAGATATCTATATGTGTCTTTGTTCTAATTTCATTGGGGTATATACATAGTAATGTTATTGCCAGATCACACGACAAGTGTATTATCAATTTCCTTAGGAAAGGCCAAACAATCTTCCACAGTGGCTGTACCATTTTACATTCCCACCAAGAGTGAATAAGCATTCCTATCTCTCCAATTCCACTCCAACATTTACAGTTTCCTGGGTTTTTAAGAGCAGCCAGTCTAATAGGTGTGAAATGATACCCATTGTAGTTGCAGTTTCCTAATCACTAGTGATGGTGAACATTTTTTCATGTGTATCTTCACCATTTGTATTTCTTCTTTGGACAATTATATTTTCAAATTCTTTGCCCATTTTTTTATTGGGTCATTCGTCTTTTTATTGTTGAGTATTATTTCTTTGTATATCATAGACATTAAACCCATCAAATATGTGATTGTCAAATATTTTCTCCCATTGAATCAGCTGCCTTTTCAACATTTGGACAAGTCTTTAAGGAGCAGAAGGGTTTAAATTTGAGGAGGTTTCATTGAACTATTTTTCTTTTGTTTCTCAGTGGATTGGGTGTAATATTCAAGACTACTGCCTACCCCAAGTTCTTGAAGATGTTCTCCTATATTTTCTATTATGAGTTTTATGGCTTTTGCCTTTATACTTAGGTCCTTGATCCATTTTGAGTTAATTTTTGTATGAAATGTGAGATAGGTTCTTCTTTCTTTCTTTTGGATACGGTTATGCAGTTCTCCCAGAACCATTTCTTGAATAGACTATCCTTGCCCAGCTGGGAAGTCTTGATCACATTGTCAAAAATCCCTTGACTGTAGATGTGTCATTCTATTTCTGAGTTCTCATTTCAGTTTGATTGGTCAATGTGTTTCCATTAATTTTTTACATAAGTTGTTAGATAAGGGTCCTCTTTCTTTATTTTGGATATGACTATCCTGTTTTCCCAACATCATTTATTGGACAGACTGTTCTGGTCCAGTTGGGAGGGCTTAATTGCCTTGTCAAAAATCACTTGACAGTAGGAATGGGGGTCATTTTCTGAGTACTCAGTTCAGTTCCAATGGTCAATCTAGCTCTCTTTATGTCAATACAATGATGATTTTTACCACTGTGGCTAACTAATATGCTTTAAAGTCTGGAAGCAAGAGGCCTCCAACTTGATTCTTCTTTTCAAATATGTTTTTGGTTGTTCAGGGACCCTCAGTCTTACAAATAAATTTGATAATTGGCTTTTCCATTTCTGCAAAAAGAAATTGTTGGGGTTTTTCATGAGATTGTTTTGAATCTGTATATCAGTTTGGGTAGAATTGACATCTTAATGATATTTAGTATTCCATCCATGAACATAGAATGTCCTTACATTTATTTACATCTTCTTTGGTTTCTTTTAACAATAGTTTGTAGTTTTCTGAATAGAGGTCCTTTCTATCCTTGGTTAAGTTTATTCCAAAATATTTTATTCTTTAGTCACTATTATAAATGGATTTTTTTCTGATTTCCCTGTCAGATTTTATATCAGTAGTGTATAGAAATGTTATTGATTTTTGCATATCAATCTTGTATTCTGCCACTTTGCTGAACTTAACTATTAGTTCTAAATATTTTTTGTGGATTTTTCATGATTTTCTAGATTTAGGATCATATCATCAGCAAGTAGTGAAAGTTAAACTTATTCCTTTCCTATTTGGGTGACTTTTATTTCTTTTTCTAGCCTAACTGCTTGTGATGGTTAGGCTAATGTGTCAACTCGGCCAGGTAATTGTGTACAGGTGTTTGCTCCAGCAAGCACTGGGCTAATTGTAATACAAGAGCATTTGTGGACTTCAATCACCAGTGAGTTTACTGCATGGATGGCTGATTACATCTGCATCAATCAGGGAGATTACATCATCAGTGGGTGGTGCTTTGATCCAATCACTTGAGTGACTTAAAAGGGAAAGTGATTTCAATATTCAGAGAGAATTTCCCAGCTCGTCGTTGGACAGGCAACTTCTGCCACAAACTCATCAACGACCCTTCATCGGACTTTAATCGGAGCCACTGGTTTGCAGCCTGTCTGCAGAACTGGACTTGTGCATCCCCACATCGATTGAGAGACTCTTTTAAAATCTCATATTATTGACAGATATCTCCTGTTGATTCTCTTTTCCAAGAGAACCCTGACTAATACAGCTTGGTACCGGGAGTGGTTCTTGAGGAACAGAGTCTTAAACATGGGATGTGTGAGGTGGTTCTGGGAGTTTTGTAATTGGCTCTCTACTCTATTTGGACTCAGGGGTACTAATGACTCTCTTTCCAATAATAAGGTTGCTAACAGTCCATGGCATGAGCTGGCAATAGAGATACAAAAAATAGCATCATTGGATTCCACTGCTTCCATGCTTATAAGAAGCAAGGATCTGGGTGAGAGTGTTTTCAACACCTTAACAGAATTTTGTGGAATGAAAAAATATACTGATGTTGGCTGGCTCCTACTAGATACTCTGGATACAGTTACAAAAGAAAGAGATGAGCTAAAGTCTTCAAATTTGAAACTTAAATGCCGCATGGATGATATGAAAGTTTCTACGTGTGCCTTGAAAGAAAATCTTGTCTCCTGTAGCCACAGACTTAAGATATCTGAGAATCAAACCCAGACTCTCATTGTACGAGTAGAAGAATTACAGAGGAAACTAAAATCGCAACCTCACAGGGTTTCTGCAATTAAAGTGAAGGCATTGATTGGAAAAGAGTGGAACCCCAAGGATTGGGATGGAGACATATGGGATGATGATAATATTGGAGGGGACTTGGAACCCTAAATTCTGCTGAGACTTTACCAGATAAACCTGCGATGGCTTGCCCTGTGGAGACCACATCTTGTCAACCTTGTATCATCCAGCCTCCAGCCTGTCCCAGGGAGTCTGGACTTCCTTCCAGCCCTGAGGTGGGTACAAGCCAAATGGAAGCCTGCACTGCCCAACTTCTTGCCTGCCCCAGAGAGTCTGGACCTCCTCCCAGCCACGAGGCAGGTACCAGCCAATCTCCAGCATGGACTGCCCAACTTCCAGTCTGCCCTGAGGAATCTGTCTTCCAACCCCTTCCTGAAGAGAATAATCCTGTCTCACCAGAAGAAAACGCAAAGAATGCCCTCAGGTCAGTAGCCTGTAAGACATCTCTAACCTTCTCCTTACCCTCACCCCCCACCCCTCTTGTCTTCAAGACCCATTACTAGATTAAAATCACAACAAGCCCCCAAAGGTGAAATACAAAGTGTGATCCATGAGGAAGTATGCTATACTTTGAAAGAACTGCATGAGTTTTCCAACTTATATAGAAATCAGGGGAATATGTGTGGGAATGGATACTAAGGGTATGGGATAATGGTGGAAGGAATATAAAGTTGGATCAGGCTAAATTTATTGATATGGGCCCACTAAACAGAAATTCTGGATTCAATGCTGTAGCTTGAGGGATCAGAAAGGGCTCTAACAGTTTGTTTGGTGGCTGACTGAAGCATGGACCAAACAATGACCTAGCATGCCTGATGTTGAGATGCCTGATTTGCCATGGTATACAGTAGATGAGGGGATTCAAAGGCTTAGAGAGATTGGAATGCTAGAGTGGATTTACCATTTGATACCTGCCCATCCACCCCAGGAATGTCCAGAGGACACACCTTTAACCAGGAGTGTGAGGAATAAATTTGTAAGACTAACTCCATATTCTCTGAAGAGCTCTGTGGTTGCTCTTCTCTGCAGTCCAGATATTACTGTAGGGGGGGCTGTAATGGAATTGGAATCCTTAAATATTATGGGGATAATCGGATCTCGGCTCGGTAAAAGTCAAGTATTGGCAGTTAATTGCCACAGGCAAGGTGGGCGTGGCTACCGCAATGAAAGACAGATTCAAAACAGCACCCAGAATAGTCTGAGTTGAATGGAGTTATGGCGTTGGCTAATAGATCATGGGGTACCCAGAAGTGAAATACATGGGCAGTCTACTAAATTTCTTCTGGATCTGTATAAGCAGAAGAGTTCTAGATCAAGTGAACAAAATCCTAACTCTAATTATAGACACAGAGAATCATGGCCCCTTAATCAATTCCCATACTTGAGACAGTTTACAGACCCAGAGCCCCTTGAATGAGGAGAAAGCCAGGTCCCCTTGGGGAAGGATCCTGTTAAAGTACCAAAAATTTATACAGTTAATCTTCCTTCTACCTTTCCCCAGGGATACTTACGGCCTTTTGCCAGAGTAACTGTGCATTGGGGAAAAGGAAATGATCAGACATTTCGGGTATTATTAGACACTGGCTCAGAAGTCACATTAATTCCAGGAAACCCAAAATGTCACTGTGGTCCACCAGTCAGAGTAGGGGCTTACAGAGGTCAGGTGATTGATGGAGTTTTAGCTCAAGTCCATCTCACACTGGGTCCACTGGGTCCCCGGACCCATTTTGTGGATATTTCTGTAGTTACAGAATACATAATTGGAATAGACATACTCAGTAACTGGCAGAATCCCCACATTGGATCCCTGACTCATAGAGTGGGGGCTATTATGGTTGGAAAAGCCAAGTCAAAGCCTCTAGAACTGCCCCTGCCTAGCAAAATAGGAAACCAAAGGCAATACTGGTTTCCTGGAGGTATTGCAGAGATTAGTGCCAGCATCAAGGATTTGAAGGATGCAGGGATGGTGATTCCCACCACATCCCCATTCAACTCTCCTATTTGGCCTGTGCAGAAAACAGATGGATCTTGGAGAATGACAGAAGATTATCAAAAACTTAACCAGGTGGTGACTCCAATTGCAGCTGTTGTCCCAGATGTGGTATCATTTCTTGAGCAAATCAACACTTCCCCTGGTACCTGGTATGCAGCTGTTGATCTGGCAAATGCTTTTTTCTCAATTGCCATTAGTAAGGACCACCAGAAACAGTTAGCTTTCAGCTGGCAAGGTCAGCAGTACACTTTCACTGTTCTGCCTCAGGGGTATATCAACTCTTCAGTCATATGTCATAATATTGTCCTCAGGGACCTTGATCATCTCTCGATCCCATGATATATCACACTGGTCCATTATATTGATGATACCATGTTGATATGACCTACTGAGCAAGAAACAGCAAAGACTCTAGATTTATTTATTGGTAAGGCATTTGCGTGAGAGAGGATGGGAAAAAAATCCAACAAAAATACAGGGTCCTTTCACCTCAGTGAAATTTCTAGGTGTCCAGTGGTGTGGGGCCTGTTGAGATATCCCTTCTAAAGTAAAGGATAAGCTCTTGCACCTGGCCCCTCCTACGACCAAAAACGAGGCACAATGCTTAGTTGGCCTATTTGGATTTTGGAGACAACACATTCTTCATTTGGGTGTGTTACTGCAGCTCATTTACCGAGTGACCAGAAAGGCTGCTAGTTTTGATTGGGGACTGGAACAAGAGAAAGCCCTGCGACAGATCCAGGCTGCTTTGGAAGCTGCACTACCACTTGGACCGTATGATTCAGCAGATCCAATGGTGCTGGAAGTTTCAGCGGCAAATAGAGATGCTGTCTAGAGCCTTTGGCAGGACCCTATAGGGGAATCACAATACAGACCCTTAGGATTTTGGAGCAAAGCCTTGCCATCCTCTGCAGAGAACTACTCCCCTTTGAGAAGCAGCTTTTGGCTTGCTACTGGGCCTTAGTAGAGACTGAATGCTTAACCATGAGCCATCAAGTTACCATGAGACCTGAGTTGCCTATCATGAACTGGGTATTGTCTGACCCACCAAACCATAAAGTTGGGCATGCATAGCAGCACTCCATAATAAAGTGGAAGTAGTATATACGAGATAGGGCTTGAGCAGGTCCTGAAGGCTCAAGTAAGTTACACGAGGAAGTAGCCCAAATGCCCATAGTCACTACCCCTGCCATGTTACCTTCTCTTTCCCAGCCCACAGCTTTGGCCTCTTGGGCCAAAGATGACTGAGGATGAGAAAACACAATCAGTTACAATCAGTTGACTGAGGATGAGAAAACACGGCCTGGTTTACAGAGGGTTCTGCATGATATGCAGGTACCACCCGAAAGTGGTAGCTACAGCACTGCAGCCCTTTTCTGGGATATCCTTGAAGGATAGTGGTGAGGGCAAATCCTCCAAGTGGGCAGAGCTTCGAGCAGTGCATCTAGCTGTTCAATTTGCTTGGAAGAGGAAATGGCCAGAGGTGCGTTTGTACACTGATTCATGGGCTGTTGCCAATGGCTTGACTGGATGGTCAGGGACTTGGATGGAACATGATTCGAAAATAGGTGACAAGGAGGTCTGGGGAAGAGCTATGTGAATAGATCTTTCTGAGTGGGCAAAAAACATTAGCATATTTGTGTCCCACATGAATGCTCACCAGAGGATGACTTCAGCAGAGGAAGAATTTAATAATCAAGTGGATAAGATGACCCGCTCTGTGGCTAATGCTCAGCCTCTTTCCACAGCCATTTCTGTCATTGCCCAATGGGCTCATGAACAAAGTGGCCATGGAGGTAGGGATGGAGGTTATGCATGGGCTCAGCAACATGGACTTCCCCTCACCAAGGCTGACTTGGCTACAGCCACTGCTGAATGCCCAATCTGCCAGCAGCAAGGACCCACACTCAGCCCCAGATATGGCACCATTCCTTGAGGTGATCAGCCTGCTACCAGGTGGCAGGTGAACTACATTGGGCCACTTCCACCATGGAAGGGGTAGCGATTTGTTTTAGCTGGAATAAACACATACTCTGGCTATGGGTTTACATTTCTGGCATGCAATGCTTCTTCCAAAACTGCCATCCGTGGACTTACTGAATGTCTTATCTACCACCATGGCATTCCACACAGCATTGCTTCTGATCAAGGAACCCATTTCACAGCAAATGATGTGCAGGAATGGGCACATGCCCATGGAATTCACTGGTCTTACCATGTTCCCCATTACCTTGAAGCAGCTGGATTAATAGAACGGTGGAATGGCCTTTTGAAGACTCAATTATGGTGTGAACTAGGTGGCAATACCTTGCAGGGCTGGAGCAATGTTCTCCAGGAGGCTGTGTATGCTCTGAATTAGCGTCCTCTCTATGGTGCTGTTTCTCCTATAGCCAGGATACATGGGTCCAGGAATCAAGGGGTGGAAATGGGAGTGGCACCACTCACTATTACCCCTAGTGACCCACTAGGAAAACTTTTGCTTCCTGTCCCTGCAACCTTAAGCTCTGCTGGTCTATAGGTCTTAGTCCCAAAAGGAGGAGTGCTGTCACCAAGGAACATAACAATGATTCCATTGAACTGGAAGTTAAGACTGCCACCTGGCCACTTTGGGCTCCTCTTTCCTGGGAATCAACAGGCAAAAAAGGGATTTACTGTACTGACTGGGGTGATTGATCCTGACTATCAAGGGGAAATAAGACTATATCTACATAATGGAGGTAAAGAGGAGTTTGCCTGGAATGCAGGAGATCCTCTAGGGTGTCTCCTAGTCCTGCCATGCCCTGTGATTAAAGTCAATGGAAAATTGAAACAAACCAATTCAAGCAGGATTAACAATGGCCCATAATCTTCGGGAATGAAAGTTTAGGTCACCCTCCCAGGCAAAGAACCACGGCCAGCTGAAGTGCTTGCTGAAGGTAACGGGAACATGGAATGGGTAGTGGAAGAAGGTATTGATAAATATGAACTTCGACCACGAGACCAGTTACAGAAACGAGGACTCTAATAGTCATGAACCCTTCTTCTATGTTTCATTATGAGTATGATTGTATATGTACACAAAACAAATTTCTTTGTTTTCTTCCCCAACCTTTTCCCCTATCATGAAAAGTTGTATTAATTCCATGTAATAATATTTAAGGATGTCAAGTTTAAGAGTGAATATTACCCAAGGACTTGCACCCTGTTCTGTGGGGAATTAATGCGTTTCTGGTTGTACGCAGGGATGTTGAATATTGTTGGGTGGAAATATATATGTATGCTTGTCTGTTATTGTTTTTGCTTAGAGACTAAGTATGGTTTAGGGTAATGTGTATGACTGCCGAGTTGACAAGGGTGAACTGTGATGGTTAGGCTAATGTGTCAACTCGGCCAGGTAATTGTGTACAGGTGTTTGTTCCAGCAAGCACTGGGCTAATTGTAATACAAGAGCATTTATGGACTTCAATCATCAGTGAGTTTACTGCGTGGATGGCTGATTACATCTGCATCAATCAGGGAGATTACATCATCAATGGGTGGTGCTTTTACCCAATCAGTTGAATGACTTAAAAGGGAAAGTGATTTCAACATTCAGAGAGAATTTCCCAGCTCATCGTTGGACAGGCAACTTCTCCCAGAAACTCATCAACGACCGTTCGTCAGACTTTCATCGGAGCCACTGGTTTGCAGCCTGCCTGCAGAACCTGGACTTGTGCATCCCCACGGTTGCGTGAGAGACTCTTTTAAAATTTCATATTATTGACAGATATCTCCTGTTGATTCTGTTTCCTGAGAGAACCCTGACTAATACACTGCTCTTAGTAGAATATCTAGCCCAATATTGAATAATAGTGGTGACAGTGGGCACATTGTCTTGCTTCTGATAACCTTTCAGTCTTTCCCCACTGAGTATAATGCTAGCTGTAAGTTTTTCAGATATACACTTTATCATATTGAGAAAGCTTCTTTCAATTCCAATATTTTGGAATTTTAAAAATCAAGACAGGTTGTTGTATTTTGTCAAATGTTTTTTCTGCATTAATGTAGATGAACACGTGGTTTTTCTTCTTCAATTTATCGATGTGATTTATTACACTACTTGATTTTCCTGCATTGAACCACTCTTGCATACCTGGGTAAAACTTACTTGATCATGGTGTTTAATTCTTTTAATGTGCTTCTGGATTCAGTCTGCAAGGATTTTGTAAAGAATTGTTGCATGTATATTCATTAAGGATATTGGTTTGTAATTTTCATTTTTCATAGTATCTTTTTCCAGTTTTGCTGTTAGGGTGATGTCGTTTTCATAGAATAGTTTGGTAGTGTTCTTTCCTGTTCAATTTTTTGGAAGAGCTCTACAAGATTGGTCTTAGGTCATCTTTGAAGGAATAGTCAAATTCAACTGTGAAGCCATTTTGGTGTCCCACATATTTTCATATGATTTGTTCTCACATTCATTTTTCTCAAGATATTTATATATATTCACTTGCAATTTCTTCTTTGACTCACTGATTATTTAAGAGTCTAGTATTTAATTTCCATATTTATGAATTTTTCCTTTTTCTTTCCATTATTCATTTCCAGATTTATTCCATTATGATCAGAAAAATTTTTCTATGTAATTTAATCTTTAAATTTATTGAGTCTTTTCTTATGACCTAACAAATGGTCTATCCTCGAGAAGAATCCATAAGTGCTTGAAAAGAATGTACATCATGATGTTTTAGGCTGCAATTCTCTCTAAATGTCTTTTTCCTCTAGTTCATTTATCATATTATTCAAGCTCTCTGTTTCTTTATTTATCCTTTGTCCAGATGTTATATCCAATACAGAGATAGGTGTATTGAAGTCTCCAAATTTTATTGTAGAGATATCTATTTCTCCCTGTTTTGCCAGTGTGAGCCCCATGTAGCTTTGGGCACCCAAATTAGGTGTATAAATATTTATTTTAGTTATTTCTTCTTGGTGAATTGCCACTTTTATTAATATATAATGACGTTCTTCATTCCTTTTAACAGTTTTCATTTAAAATCTATTTTGTCTGATATTAGTAATGGTACTCAAGGTTACTTTTTGCTTACAATTTGCATGGATTATCTTTTTCCAAAATTTCACTTTCACCTTTTTTCTCCTTATGTATGGGGTGAGTCTCTTGTAGACAGCCTACAGATAGCTCTTATTTTTGATGCATTCTATCTCTCTGTGTGTTTTGATTGGAGAGTTCAAGCCAGTAGCATTCAATGTTGTTACGGTAAAGGCATTTGCTTTGGCTTTCTTTTAGCTTACTATTGTCTGTCTTTTTACCCTTTTATTTGCCCTTCCTTATGTTCTCCATTTCTACACTCTTCTTCAAGTCTCTCAAACTTTCTTTTTCTTTTCAGGCTGCAGCACTCCATTTAGTATATCTTCTAATTCTGGTCCTTTGGTAAAATATTCTGTCAGTTTTGTTTTTCTGTGAAGATTTTGAAGTCCCCCTCATATTTGAAGGACAGTTTTGCTGGTTACAGAATTCTTGGCTGATACTTTTTCTCTTTCAGCACCTTAAACATATCATAACACTTTCTTCTCACCTACTTGGTTTATGATGAGAGGTTAGTACACAAACTTATGGAGATTCCCTTGCATAGGGTGTTTTATTTTCTTTTGTTGCTTTCAGAGTCCTCTCTTTATCTCTGATATTTGTTATTCTGGATGGTAGGTGTTTGGAATAGGTCTATTTGGATTTATTCTCTTTGGGGTGTGTTGTCCTTCTTGGATATTGATATTTTTGTCTTTTATAAGGCTTGGGAAGTTTTTATTCATTATTTTCTTAAATATTTTTTCTCCCCTTTTTACACTCTATTTTTCTTCTGGGACATTGGTAATGCAAATGTTTGTGCATTTTGCATTGTCATTCAGTTCCCTGAGACTGTGTTCCTTTTTTCCATTCACATCTCTTTCATTTCTCCTGTTTATTCTAGTTCAGATATTATGTCTTTGAAATCACTAATTCTGTCTCTGAGCAATTCAAGCCTGCTTTTATGTGCCTCTAATGTATTTTTAACTCCATCCATCATGCCTTCCATTCCCATAAGCTCTGTTTTTTTTCTTTGCAGTCTTTCAAATTGTTATTTATTCTCACTGAGTGTCCTGTTTAATATCCTTTAACTCTTTGGTAATATTTTCTTTCAAACTTTGAATTGATTTAGGAGATTTGTGTGATTATCATGGATTGATTGTCTTAAATCCTATATCTCTTCAGGATATTTGGTTTGTTCCTTTGACTGGGCTATCTCTTCCTGTTTCCCAGTATGGCTTATAATTTTTGTTGATGCCTAGGCATCTGAATACATTGGTGAATTTTCTCTGATTGCCAATTTCTCTCTCTTACTTAAGTTTTTTTTTTTTTTCACAGCTCTTCTTTGATCTTTGGTTCAACATATTCTATGTCATTGAAATTGCTCAGCTTAAGTTATCAAAATAGACCAGGGACTCACTAAAGGGGTGCAGATTTTCTCCCAGAAGGTTAAAAAGAGCCCTAAAACAACTTTTCCCCTTTGCAATTTCCAAACCAGCCAGCAGATGGTGCTTGTTGGCAGAAATTTCCACAGAGGTGGTTCTTTCAATTTCCTCTGTCCTGTGTTTGTGGTCTGGCCAGACCTGAGATTCATATCAGGCTCTGCTTGATGAATTCATTGAATTGTAATCCTATGACTATCCCTCCTTTTTCCCTTTAACAGCTCACAGGTACAAAAATGTCTGTTCCCCTTTAAGTTGGCTGCAGTGAGTGGGACCTTTATCTTGGCTTAATGTCTTGGGGTGAAGTGTGGAGCCCTTCCCAGCTACTGTGGGCTTTTGATAATTCTTATTTGTTGTTTCAGATTCTTTTTCTTTCTGTACCTTGCCCTCTTTGGAGTTGTGTAGCATTGCCCTAGTCTGCTTACCACTATAGCAGGTCCCTCAGACAGTTTTTGACCATTTCTCCATTGTTTTTATGAGACTGTTGAGCCCTCCTTGCATACTCCATTTCTATCTTCCCAGAACTCTGCCTGTATAATTCTTTAAATACGCTCTTGGATTTAGTCATCAATTATTTAGTTGTGGACTTTTGTGTCTATATTTATTAGAGAGATTTGTCTATAATTTTCTTTTTTTTTTATAGTATCTTTATTTGGCTTTTGGATTAGGAAGATTTTGGGGTCATAGAATGCTTTTGGTAGCCTTTCTGCCTGTTCATTTTTTTTTTGGAGAGCTTGAACAAGAAAGGTCTTAATTATTCTTGAAATATTTGGCAGAATTCACCTGTGAAGCCATCTCTGTATTTTGGTGACTGTTTCAATTTCTTTACTTGTGATTTGTTTTTGAGGTCTTCTATTTCTTCTCAGGTCAATGTGGGGTGTTGGTGTGCTTTTAGGAATTTGTCCATTTCATCTATGCTGCTTAGTTTGTTGGCATGCAGTTTTTAATAGTATCATCTCATTTGATCTCTCTTATTTCTGCAGTATCAGTGGTAATGACCCCCTCTCATTTTTTATTATATTCATTTGCATCTTCTTTTTTCCTCTATTAGTCTTGTTAAAGTTTTATCAATATATTCATCTTCTGAAAGAACTAACTTTTAATTTTGTTGATTTTATTTATTGATTTTGTCTCCCTTTTATATATTTCTCCTTCATTAATTGTTATTTATTTCCTTTGGCTTGCTTTGGGAATAATTTGCTTTGCTACTCTTTTTTAGGTCATTTATGTGTGCAGTGAGGTCTTTTATTTTCTCTCTCCCTCTCTCTCTCTTTTGATGAACTCAAACTTTATGCAGTCACAATTTTTTTTCTCCCACAGAATTTTGATATAGTAAGAAATCTTCTTTCTTCTCCTATCTAAAGGATCTGGTCAAAACCCAAAGTGTCAAAACACCATCATATTTCTATGCCATCTCTGAATATTTGGCTCAAATCACAGAGAGAAAAAAACAAAATCAACTGGAGCTTCAAACATATTTGAAGGTATTGTCTAATTCAGCAAAGTCTATCAAATAAAATGGAGCAGGATGGCTCAGGAATGCAATCATTAATTTGGAGTGCAGCTTGGCACTCCAAGTAAAGCCTACATTATTCTGAATGGAAAGATTTTAGAGCATAAGGAGGAAGTGAATGGGATGACCCACTTGAGACAATACCATGGGAGGAGGGATGTCTTCACACTCTGGAAGGTGGTAAGAGGCAGGGGAAAACATTGAATAATTAAAAGTGAACTGATACACACCTTCAATGTCAGTTCATCTCAAATTTCCCATATTCCCTTTTCCTTTCCCAAAGCAACCAGACCTTTTATTTAACCTGTTTATGTGAAGCTTGATCCAACTGATTATTCTAGAGCACACACAAAAAATAAGTTGTTATTCTATTGCAGAGGGAAAATATCCTGAAATACTTGTTAAGTAACAATAACTAGTTACAAGATAATTCTTCAGGGTTTGTAAGTCTCACTCACCATCTGTTGAGATGTACTGAGCTGTCAATACCCCTTACCATAAACCACAGGAAAATCCAAAAGATATCCTTCATGGCTATCTAAATTTCTGCATAGATGTTCCTATTTAGTCCAAAATTAAACAATAAACAAGTAGTCAGAGAAATTAGAAGGAAAGCTGAAAGAAACAAATGTTAACAATTGATGACTATAGAATGAAGAGTAGATGGGTGTTCATTATTTTGCTCTTTCAAATTTTCTTAGATTTTTAGATTTGCATTACAGGCAGTCTGAAAAGCTGCTTTAATAGAGTTGTGCTTTTTTCCAGACTTGTCTTGAAAACATATTCCAATTTCTTTTCAAACTAGATATAGAACATCTCTTCTCCTCCAGGTCATACCCACTGTATCTTCAGTTTACAAAAAGCTTCCAAAGTTTTCTGGAAATTTTAAGTTAAGAATCTATTTAATTTAAGTACACTGATATGATTTTATAGTTCTTGTCAGGTGTTCTGAGTCAAAATCTCATCACAGGTTTGTGATGGTTACTCCTCCATCCACAATAGTCACTTGGCTACAACTACAGAACAAAGGTGGATCCTCGCTGTGTGGATGGATCCTTTCTGGTGATAGGAAGTAATCCCTCTAGTTCATGGTCTGTTAGTTTAAGTAATCCAGTTTCCTGAAACTTGGGGGAGCAAACAATGGCTTTTGACTCTGGCAACATAATCTGGTAGAAGAAGTGAGTGTGTAGGTCAACACTGGAGAGAAAGGCAGTATGTGTGGGATGAGACCCTGCTGATCCTGTATGATGAAAATTCTTCTTTGTTCTCTGTGCTGCAATAATCAGAACTAGCACTTTGCTTAGGGATGAGAACACGGCTAATGTTAAATTCATTCCTCATCGGTTTTCCACAAAGAATCCCACACTTCTCTACTCCCTGAACAGTGTTGGCACTGGCTAACTGGAGAAACTGTGGGCAGAGCCTCTGGGGCACCACCACATGGCACAGTCCATCAATTTTGGGAACACTTCCTGAAATGCTCAGTGCTCCAGGTTTCATGGACCTGTCCACCACAGGGGGCTTAGCCGGCCTTACACTTTTAATATAGTCTGAAGTCTGTGTGGATGAGACAGGTGCTGCTGGAAACACATCTAAGGAAGGCTTGTCCACAAGTCAGGCACCAGAGGGCCACCTAGGCCAGGGTCTACCTTTCCAAAAGCCTGTATAATTTTCAGTTGTTCTTTTTCTAGCTCCTGGTTACAGATCATCTCCTCAAAGGAGTGAAACTGTTCCTGCTCCGGTTGTTGATGCTTCTGTCTTGCTTTCCTCTGTCTTTCCTTTTCCAGCTCTTGCTGGATGGGCATGTTCTGGGAAAAGTCCTCTGCTTCCTTCTTCCTTTCTTCATTAGATTCTGTACGTTCTTTGGTATATCGTTTTAACAGCTCTGCTTTCAGTTCTTATTCCTTGGGAAGTGCATTGTCCTTTAACTTCTTTACTGT
>JAQZBX010002919.1:0-13528 GCA_029593785.1 Cabassous unicinctus
AAGAGGGAAGAGGAAGGCTGAATGCTCGCAGACTTCACTCACCATGTTGCTTCAACACATAGCAACAGAGTTTGGTAAGGAAGTAACCTTGAGTTGGACTCTTTAGGGCCTTGTAACTGTAAGCTTTTACCCCAAATAAATACCCTTTATAAAAGCCAACAGATTTCTGGTACTTTGCATCAGCACCCCTTTGGCTGACTGATACAGGGCCCATAAACCTTCCACATAAATTTGATGATTGCCTTTTGCATTTATAAAGAAGGCTGTTGGAATTTTGATTGGGCTTATGCTGAATAAATCTGTAAATTGCTTCAGATAGAATTGACAGCCTAACAATATTTAGTCTTCCAATCCATGAACATGGAATAGCTATCCATTTATTTAAGTCTTCTTTGATTTTTTAAGCAATGTTTTGTAGTTTTCCATGTGCAAGTTTTACATCCTTGGTTAAACTTAGTTGCTATTTTAAATGGAAATTTTTTCCTTGATTTCCTCTTCAGATTTTTTTTTTATTAGTATATAAAAGCAGTAATGATTTTTTACATGTTGATCTTATACCCTGTCACATTTCTGAGATCATTTATTAACTTTGGTATCTTTGTTGTTGATGTTTGAGGATTTTCTCTGTATAGGTTAATGTCATATGCAATTAGAGAAAGTTTTACTTCTTTCTTTAGAATTTGGATGCCTTTTATTTCTTTTTCTTGCCTAATTGTTCTTGCAAGAACTTCCAGAGCATGTCAAATAATAGTGGCAACAGTATATTTTTCCTTATCTTAGAGGAAAATATTTCAGTCTTTCACCATTGAATATGATATTAGGTGTGGGTTTTTCATATATGCCCTTTATCATGTTAAGGCAATTTCCTTCTATTCCTAGTTTTCTAAGTGTGCATTTTTTTTTGGGGGGGCTGGATTTTTCAAATGCCTTTTTTGTATCAATTAAGATAAACATTTTTAAAAATTTGCTCTATTATTGTAGTATATTACATTAATTGAATTTCTTCTGTTGAACCACTTTTGTAAAACTGAGGTAAATCTCATCTTGATAATGGTGTATAATTTTTAAAATATGCTGTTGAATTTGGCTTGCTAGTATTTTGTTGAGGATTTTTGTATCTATACTCAAAAGAGATATAGATTTGTAATTTTCTTTTCTTGTGGTATCTTTATCTTGCTTTGTTAGAAGATGATGTTGGCTGTATAGAATGAGTTAGGGAGTATTCCTTCCTCTTCATTTATTTTGGAAGAGTTTGAGCAAGACTGGTGTTAATTTTTCTTGGACTGTTTGGTTGAATTCACCAGTGAAGCCATCTGGTTCCAAGTTTTTCTTTTTGGAGAGATTTTCAATTTTTGATGCAATCTCTTTGCTTGTTATTGGTCTTTTGAAAACTTATATTTCTCTTGAGCAGTAGAGATAGTTTTGTGTATATCTAGAAATTTATCCATTTAGGTTATCAAATTTGTTGACATACAGTTGTTCATAGTACACTCTTATAATCCTTTTTATTTCTATGGGATTGGTAGTATTACCCCCTTTTATTTCTAAGTTTAGTTATTTATGTCCTCTTTTTTCTGTCAGTTTAGCTAAGAGTTTGTCAATTTTATTGATCTTGTCATAGACCCAACTTTTGGTTTTGTTGATACTCTATTTTTTATTTTCTATTTCATTTATCTCCCCTTTAATCACTGTTATTTCATTCCTTCAGGTGGCTCTGGGTTTTGTTTGCTGTTCTTTTTCTATATCCTCCTGGTGTGAGGTTGGGTCTCTGATTTAGATCTTTATTTATTTTTATGTCTTTCATAAGGATTGAGAAATTTTCAGTCATTATTTCCTCAACTATTCTTTCTGCCCCCTTTCCATTCTCTTCTCCTTCTGGGAGACTTATAATGTGTATGTTTGTGTGTTTCATGTTGTCAATCAATTCCCTGAAGTCCTATTCAATTTTTTCCCATACAATTACCTTTCCTAGAGGTCTTTATTTCTTAATGCATTTCAATCCACTATATAGTGTCCTGCTCTTTCAGTGTGAAGAATTCCCTTTAGTGTTAATTGTAGGGTAGTGTTAGTTGTTATGAACTCCCTCAGCTTTTGTTTATCTGGAAATGTCTTACTATTCCTCCCCCCCACACCACCCGTTTTTGAAGACGGTCTCACCTGATATAAAATTCTTGACTGTTAATTGTTTTCTTTCAGCTCTTTAAACATTTCTTCCCACTGCCTTCTTGCCTCCATGGTTTCTGATGAGAAATTCACACCTATCTTATTGGGTCTCCATTGTATATAAAATATTGCTTTTTTTAGTGCAGCTTTCAGAACTCTTTCCTTATCTTATTCCTTACTATTCAATAGTTTGATTACAATGTGTCTGGGGATGGCTCTTTTCAAGTTTTTCATGTTTGGTTTCATTGGAGCTTCTTGAATGTGCGTATTCATGTCTTTTGTTAATTTTGGGAAGTTTTCTGCCATTATTTCTTTGAATATTCCTCCTGCTGTTTTTGCTCTTTCTTCACCTCCTGGGACTCTCATAATGCATATATTGGTATGATGGCTGGTGTCCCAGAGTTCTCTTAGGCTCTCTTCACTTTTTTTCATTCTTTTTATCTTTCTGCTCCTCATCCTCTATGATTTTAACTGTCTTGTCTTCAAGTTCATTGATTTTTTTTTTCTTCTGCCAGCCCCAATCTGCTGCTGAAATTTTCATTTCAATTACTGTGGTCTTGACTCCAGTATTTCTGCATGGTTCCTTTTTAAAATTTCTTTTTATTGAGATTCTCATGTTGTTTATTCATTTTTTTTCCTGATATACTTTTGTCCTTTCTCCATCTTTCCCTTTATCTCCTTGAGCATATTAAAGATCACTGTTTTAAAGTCTTTTCTGCTATGCCAGTGTCTGGTCTTCTTTTTTGATGGTTTTTGAGTTTTGGGTAATTCCTTTGTATTGGTCATCATTTTCCTGTTTCTTTGTTTTTCTTTTAATCTTTTGTTTCACACTTTACATTTTAGTATTTTAAAGTGTTAACTCTATGGACTAGTCCCTGAGGTGACTCTTCTTTATGCTTGCATCCAGCTAGTGATATGACAGAGATTTCTTTGAGTGCCAGAAGATACAAGCAACAAACAAACCAACTGAAAAAACATCTGCCACAATCTTTGCAAACTGGTTCTGCATTGGCTGGTCTCTTCTTCGGAGTTAGCTGTCCTATCAAGAATATCAACTTGAGGCAAAAAATGAAGTGCAGGGTCATTTCATTGTTTTCTGAGACTGCATTTTTTCCCTGGGTATATTCGGTCCTTAATTATTTTTAAGTGTCCTGAGAGAAATAGTTTGATAATTGTTTCATTAGTATACAAAAAATTAAATCCTAATATGTCAAACATATCGTCTGATTTTTTTTGTCTGAAATTGTATTATTTTAAATTGTAATATTATTAGGCTTGACAATTCATTCTATTTCTTTGATTTTTTAAAATAAGGAGTATTAGAATACATTCCGGTTGTCTTAAGGGAAAATTAGTATGTCTGTTTTGATTTTACTTGTTTTTTTTTTTTACATTTGAAATAAACAACAGTGAAATAAAGTCTGTTCTGCTTTAACATCAGCTAATATTTCAGAATAACCTTTTCTTTCATTTTTAAATAATTTTAATTCCAGGATATGACTATTATTAAGTTACTGAAATGATTCTAATATCCTTACAGAATGGAAAATAAGCTTTCTCCGGGGAATAATCTTAAAACAATCCAATGATAATTGCATGAGTTTTCCAGAGGTACATGACATTTTCTTGAGTTAGAATTTATGGATGGAAGTCTTTTCTTGATATGAAACAAACAAGATTATAAAAAAGAAGTAACACATTATATATCATGTTATTATAAATAAAATACAAATTAAAACTGGGTTAAGTTTTTTTGAGAGTTAGAAAAGCTTAGTAAAATAAATACTAAAGTTCTTCAGTTATAATTAGGTACAATACTACTAAATAATCAAGAAGTATCATATAATTTATTTTAAAATTTAGATAATGCTGTCTTTAAAAGTTAGGTGGTCTCTCAGCTGTGCCCTTGAATGAAAACTAGGGCCTTTAGATTTCCATGAGCTAAATGTATGAATTATACTGGAAAAAATGGCAATATATTAAAAACTTGAAGAAAGAAGAGGGGTAGAGAGAAATTAAGGGCTTTGAATAAATTCAAAATAGAAATAGAGACATTTATAAAGTTTAGGAGGCAAAGAAGAAAAATTGAAAATATTGGAGTAAGGAATAGTCTAATACAAGTCATAAATGTAGACATGCAGAGTTGAATAAATTAAGAATTAAGAGCAAGGAAACAGAAAACATCTTTTAGCTTACACATTAATCTTTACAATCTTTTAAGGTTTCTCACTGTTTTGAGACACTGTCAGCTAACTTTCATGAGATCTTTAAACAGTTTGGGCCCAAACCACCATTCCAGTGTAACCTTAATTTCTTTCCATGTTTCATTGACTTCCTTCTTTTCACACTTCCTCATCTTTAACCATACCCAAGTATTTATCTTTCCACACCTCCAAATTTGGATGCCTCTTTCCTCTGTTAAGAAAAGTTGTTCAAGATTTGGAAGTTGGCAAAGAGATCACTGGGTATTGGCTAGAGCATCCTCTGGGGATTGGCTGAATCTATAGGAGTATGCAGAATTGAATGACTTTCTATTGACTAGACTATTTTACAACTTTGTAGTAGTAGAAATTATGTTGTAGAAGACAGATAGCAATGCAAATGATTCCTGTTCATAACAATGCAAATGTATTTTGTCCAGTAGACAATATAAATCTCTGTAAGTCAAATAAATATTTGACACATGCTCATTTTATACATGAATGACAGTGATTTTAACTTTTTGAAAATTATATTTTAGTCCTTGTCTTCCCTAAGTTTCATGTATAAAACTTCTATTTACTCTTTAACACATAGATCAGATACCAGCTTCTCAGTGGAATCTTCCCCATTTCCTTATGCAACATTAACTTTTCACTTCATTTTCTCCCAGTGCACTTTTTTTAAAAAAAGATTTATTTGTTTTACTTTTATCCATTTTTAACAACCCCCTGCCCCCCCGTTTTTGTTGTTTTTGTGTCCATTCGCTGGGCAATTCTCTGTGTCTGTTTCCTGCTCTCTCTTCTCATCCTTCTCTTCCTGTCTTCACCGGGATTCAATCCTGGGAACTTCCGATGTGGGAGAGAGGCATTCTGCCACCTGCGCCACCTTAGTTCCTGTTTTTTTGGTACGTCTCGTCTTGGCTCTCCCTTTGTGTCACTCTCCTGTTACGTCATCATCTTGCTGCATGGCTCAGTGGGGCCTGGAAAACCTGCACGCAGGGCCTGGGGGCTCACCCACTTGTGGGGCCTGGTGGTGCTTCCGCACGCGGGGCTTCGCGGTACGCTCATGCATGGGTCCTTGGGGCTCACCCACTCACGGGGCCTGGCAGCCCGCGCACCTTCTATATGTTTATTTTACCTGAAGGTTCTGGGGATCGAACCCAGTTCCCTCCATATCGGAGATGGATGCCCAACCATTTGAGCCACACCCATCCCCCTCCCAGTGCACTTTTAACCAACTTCTATTACAGCACTTGCCAAATTACTGTATTTCAATCTCTTTTTTTTTCTAAGTTTTTTTAGTTTCTCAAGGACAGAAAACATATTTTATTCATCTTTGCATCAGCTCCTCTTTGGGCAAGAACATAACCCATGGCATATAGATATTTATTTGACAAATCTTTATTGACATATGGTTTGACAGCACAGAAGAGGGTGATGGGCATGTTTTAGTCATTGTTGATAAGGAGGAATAGGCTGCTCAGAGTAAAAAGCAAAATAATTTTTCACTTGTATATTTTATGGGAAAATATAATTTAGCATGAAATTGAAAAGAGTTAAAGAAAGAAGCTTAATGAAGCCAGAATAACCTAGAGAAGATATAGATTAAGAGATATGAGATTTAGAGGCTTACACTATGGCTTTTTCCTGAATTGCTGAATTTTTCTTCTGTCATACTTTATGCATTTGTAAATTAGAGGTAATAATTATTTTAATTATCTAGACAAAAGAATTCCCAAAATGGGATCTTTGAGCTGAAAGTGGGCAGGAGGCAGTCTTACTTTGTTCATTTGGCTGTTAGTGAGGATGGGAGAAATTTAAAGTAAATATGGCTTGATGAATCCTCACCTTGAATTCAGAAGGGTCTTTTTCTTGGTGATTAACATTACACTCACATCCTTTACATTTTTATTTTTATGTTGCTTATGTGCTTTTAGGAACTAGTTTTTGGTGAAATAAGCACTATTGGAATGAAGAGATAAACTTTTATTTTTTTTGTCAGGTATCCTGCACAATTAAATTTAACTGTGTTTGGATACCTTAAGATTCCGATATTTTTAAAAGTGTTTGGATATTTTTATGAAGCAAAGAGTGATTTCCAATATTTATTCCATAAATAGTTCACTCACAAATAGCAGGCTTGAAAATTGAGCAGTAAATTCTGAATTTATGTTCTCCTGGCAGGTGAGAGAACACAAACTATTTACTCATACAGTTCATTGCTGTTTCCATAGCAACAGCAGCCAGTTACTGTCAGTCCACAGTCCCTTTGCCAGTTGACTTCAACAGTGAACTCTGTGTGATGCTACCAAATGTCTGGCTTCTGTGTTTCCTGTTCCAAGCAATTGTTTCTTTTTCTGAATACTAATGACTAGTTTACAAAGGATGCCGTTCAATACCACTGAAGATGGGACTGTGAATCATATGTGGAAAAGGAGTAAGCGTTTTGCCCGTAGTGAATTAAATAATATATTTAATTGAACTCTACATTCCCTAAGTAGCTATGCCAGTAATTTATTAATAATGTTACCTTGCTATTATTAGGGAGCTGGGTCTAAATGAGAAATGACAGCACATCTGTCATTATTGAGTGAACTGCTTTTTAGGGAAGGCTTGTTGACTTTGGCTGGCTAGCACCATAATGTAAATCTAAACGACTGTGCACATGTATGCCAGCAGAACCATAAAATTGCAACTGAAATGCTTATATGCTTTTTAGAATGCTCATATACCGATGTCTTTAAAAGGAGAAAACACAACTGCCTGAAATGTCATTGAAATGACTAGGAAATTTAAAATTAGAGAGAAAAAAAGTAAAAGCATTTGAGTAGAGAAAAAAATCTAAGCAGTTTTTGTTCTTTAAAAAATGAAGAGCACTCTGATTTTTAAAGTTCTAGTTAGTTAGTGGTTACCTGAGTAGAAAATTGGGACTCTCTCTGCCTCATATGCTATATCAGGAATCTGAGGGCTAGACTTGAAGTTATGTTTCTTACTAGAGCATAAGTTCCTTGAAGGTAGATTGCTTTTGTCATTGTATATCTGACAGCCAGCTCAGGGTCTGAGACACTTTGAGTGCCCTATGAATATTTAATGAATGAAATGGAACTCAATGAATTCCCTGAAAGGAGTTTCTGGTATCCGAGCCCATCAAGTTTCCTGGAAGAAGCCTGTTAGACTTTTCCCTTCATTGAAGTGCATAACAGCCAACCACCATGACACTGACTGCTAAGGATATGATATGATGCTTCCATTTCCAGTGTTATGACTATGGAGGTTTCAAGTGTCTGTTCTCAGCAGACACCACTCAAAGGTGATTCTTCTCATCAGCAAACTTCCAGTTAGTGGATCCAATTAACAATAGCTTTTGGTGGTATCATTTGCCATTTCTCTTAGATTGCCTATCCTTTTCACCTCTTCCCAGTGAAAGCTCTCCATGGGTCAAATCCTAGTCCCTAATGTTACTGCTCTGAGAATCCTTAGTCTAGTGCAGTGGTTCTCAACCTGGGATGGTTTTGCTCCCTTGGTAATATTTGGAGACATTTTTGGTTTTCACAGCATGTGTGTGTTGTATTTGTGGGGGTCTTGGTGCTATTGGCATCTAGCAAATAGAGGTCAGGGATGCTTAGAAACTCTCTAGCTCTCTAAATATATCACCTGCATATGCTGCATTGTTTTAAACGTTTTCATTTTAGAAGAATTTTAAACTGGGTATTTGTGTAATATATCAACTTCTGGAAAAGAAATTTGGTTCAACAATCATAATATCATTCCTAGGATGGGAATTTATTTTCCATTGAAAGCCCCAAAATAATCTGAAGAATATTGTAGGTATTCAAAAAGAAAAAGAGCTGAACATTTTTATGCGTGTTATGGGGCTCACATTTTGAATTCTAACCTGAAAAGTTTAGATGATTGCCCAGCACTGGATTTTATGCTTTTTCAAGACATTAAGATGGTATTACTGATGGTCACTTGTTTACTAATTTCAGTGACACTTAATGAAGGGAAGGAAGCATCTTTAAAAGTCTTTACAGGTCTTAATATGTTTCTTACTATAAGAAAATTCTAATTTCCTTATAGTAAGAAACATATTATTACCTCTTTTGAAAGATGGGAACGTTGTTTACCATATAATATTCCAGTTTAGCAAATTCATGAACAGTGACTAAGGTGGTATTTCTGCTCTCAAATACTATAATTAAATCCCCTTCTCAGATGCTTTCCTTGTAAATTGCATAATATAGTAATTTCTAGTCTTTGCCTTTGGGAGACTAGTTTTGATAGTTTAAGAGAGAGGAAACCTGGATAATAAATATCACAAAGTAATAAGATGAATCAGATCAAGTCTAATCACTTCTCCTTTGATTTTTATTTAAAATTCTTTAAAAAATTCATTCCATGAATACTTATTCACCAAAAGTTACAAAACAAAACAGAGTATTATTATCACTACTTTTATTCTGAAAAACCAATTTCCTTGTTTTAGTTTAATCATTAGATATTGTAACACTAAATTTATTCAAATTACAGACATATATCTAGGTTGTTTCAGTTTCCTTGTTGCTAAAGCAAATACCATGCAATAGGTTGGCATAAACCATGGGAATTTTTTGGATCACAGTTTTGAGGTTAGGAGAAGTTCCAAGGAGAAGTCCAAATCAAAGCCTTACCAAAGTGATGCTTTCCTCCCTGAGGACTGGCATTCTAAGGTGAGCTGCCGGTGAACTTTGGTCCTTGGTTTCTCTGTTATATAGCAATGTACATGATGGCTTCTCCTGGCGTCTCCCTTCTCTCCCAGGTCCGTTGACTTTCAAATTCTGCTTCCCCTGGCTTTCCCTCTATCTGACTGATTTCGTTCTGCTTATAAAGAAAGAACTCCAGTGATAGGATTAAGACCCATCATGATTGAGTTGGTCCACAACTTAATTGAAGTAATCTCATCAAAAAGTCCTACTTTCAATGGGTTTGTACCCATAGGAATGGTATAAGTTTAAGAAAATGTTTTTTCTGGGCTACATGGCTCCAAACCACCACAAAAGTCGTATCTCACAAGTATTCAAATAATTGGCAGACTTTACATTTTTCCTTATAAATAATAATTTGGAGGTTACATTAGCTCCAACTCTTAATATTAGCTTGATGGGGGAAAAAAAGTAGGATAATCTATTTTTTCTATCCTCAGTCCCCAATCATATTTTCCATCTTTCTCATCCCCTTTCCCCATAAAGAAAAATGGAGAACTAAATCAAAACATCATCAGCTTTGAGGATTTGAAAATTGAGTACAAAGGAGATGGAAAAAAAAAAAAAAAGAGGAAAATGATAGGTGGTGAAAATTACATCTGGGTCAGTCACTTGGAGCTCAGTAACAAATATCCATTTGGTTGTCTGCATTATATCCTACCATGCACTAATGGCAAGATAAAAGACAGGCTTGTCTGTAACCATGACTAGGTTCAACAATAGGCAACCGATTTATTGCATCTCAGCCCTGATAACTAGAAGAGAGTCATGATGGTGATTGTTAGACTCAGATTGGATGTCAGTTCCTCTCTGAAGCCTTGCTAAATCCTTAAAGTCCTCTCTATGTACCCACAGCACTCCAGGATTACCTCCTCACAATACTAATCAAACTATTATAATGTCCTATTCTCCTGTTTGTGTTCTTCAACAGTTCGTAGAAATTGCTAGAGCAGGGACTGCTTGTATATTAATTATTGAATTCCTCTCAAAATACTTGCATACAAAAGGCACAAAACAAATATTTTTAAATATAAGGACAAAATTCAACAATATAGCAAATAGTTCTGAACTTTCTATAATTTTTTAAAAAACCATTATTTCAAAAGTAAAAATAATAGTGGAATAAGTAAAGTAAGTTAGATGTGATAAATTCTATGGAGAAAAATAAAGCAGGGAAGTAGGTCAGAGAGTATGGGGAGGACAGTACAGGTTTAAATGGGGAACCAGGGAGGCCTCACTGAGATGGGGACAGTTGAGTACCAAGGTGAAGGAGCAAGTAAAATATATTTGGAGAAGATTGCTCCAGGCAGAGGGTAGAGCAAATTCAAAGGCCCTGAGGCCCAGAGTGTGAGGCGGTAAGTAGAGGGTGAAATGATGTGGCTATTATGGATCACTGAATTTGAGTTTTACTCTGCCTGAGATGGGAAGTCATTTAAATGATTTTGAGTCAATTCAATTTATATTTTAATAAAATTACTATGGGTGATTTATTGAAAATAAACTGAAGTGGGGCAAGCTAAAATCAGGACAGTGTTGCAGTAATCCAGATAAGACATGATGGTGGCTTGGACAAGAGTATAGCTGTGGGGTGTTGAGAAACTTTTGGTCAGACTCTGGATGTATTTTGCATGAAGAATTGATTAGATTTGCTGATGGAGTGGATATGGAGTTTGAGAAAAAGGAAAGTCAAGGATGTGTTGCCAAGATTTTTGACCTGAGCAACTGGAAGAGTGTGGCTGCTATTAACTGAGATGGGACCCATAGGGTAGGGTGGTAAGATACAAACTCAGCTTTGGGCAGATTTGCCAATTCCGATTAAATCAAATTGCTATCTCCTATATTTTCCTTTCTGCACCTTAAATAAATCTGCACTATGGTGAAATGGAGCATATCAGATGAACTATTATATTGTGGTTTATGGTTTCTTCAGGTCCAGGGACTGAGTCTGAGTTACTTACTGGTAGGTACTAAAACTTTCAGGAGTGATTGAACTGGCAGTCCAATTCAATAATAAATCTCTTACTTTTGTTTCTTCTTACCTAAGGATTTTGATCATTGAATTGTTAAAAAAAGTAATGGTGCATGTATTTATCCATTTATTTATCTATTCAGCAGATATCTATTGAGCAACTGCTACGTTTCTGCATTGAATCGAGGATTTTAAATATGTTGGTGTTTCTGGCAACCCCAAGATTGGGCTATAAAATGTTTCTCATCTGCATATTAAACATTTACAGGGCTGGTTAAAAATGGAGATTTCTAGGCTTCATTTAAGACACACTGAAGCAAAATTTTTTGGCGTGGAGGGTCTAGGTTTCTGACTTTTCAAGGAACCTCAAGTGATTTTAATGGTTATTGAAATCTGAGAACCACTGATACAAATTTGAGGAAGCCCCCAATCCTGTCTTCAGGTAAGGAATAGTCTGTAGAGTTGAAGGTAGACACAAATGAGAACTCTATGTTCCCCAATTTTTAAGATAACATAGTGAGACATCTTCATTGGATAATTCTTTTTTCTTTTTTTGTTTAATACACAGTAGTTTAGAAAGCTTTATTGGCCTTATAATGCCCACCAATATTGCAAATGCAATGTGATCTCTTAAGCCTAGCTAAAGTGATACAAATTTCAGAAAGCTTATAGAAGCTAAGATTTTTTTCCCATATTAAAATAAATCCCCCAGTTTTTTCCCAATTGAGTTTCACATCAACATGATAATCTATATCCCATAATAAATAGGTAGGGCTATTACCAAAAGTGGCAGAAAGTGAACACTTTTGAGATTTCCCTATGGGGATTAAATGAGCTGCTCTTATTTTCTCCATATGAGCGTGAATGTTTTTATGTAAACAAAAACAAAACCTGAACATCATAGAAAAGCAAAAAATATTCATAATTGTTATCAGTTTTAAAATTACCTAATAAATAATAATCCTTCTTTTTACTCCTCTGATCCCATTTCCCAGAGGGAAGATGTTAATAACTTGGTGTACATTCTTCTTGACTTTCTTGTCTACACATACATACACATAGTTATACATGCAGACACACAGAACACACACATTTACAGATAATGAAATCATGATAAATGTATTGGTCTGTAATTTGCTTTTATCACTTAACACTGTTTCTCCGGATGGACATCTTTTCAGGTTATTATTAAGATTTACAATATTCTTTTTAATGGCCTCATGTTAGTCCATTATAAAGATATATCTAAATTTATTTAGCCATTTTTTAAATTAGTGAAGATGCAGTTTACTCTGAATATTTAGCACTACAAGCAATCATGCAGTTAAATCTTTTGAACTTATGATAATATTTTTGTAGTATTGAACAAAGGATATCCACATTTAAAACTTTAATAGATATCACCAAATGCCCTCTGAAAATGTTGTGCCAATTGACGTCACATCAACAGCAAATAAGAATGCTTATTAATTCTTTTCCCCACACCGTCACCAATGCCAGCATAATTTAAAAATATTACTTGCTGTATACATGCACACATTCATTTATTGATATATTATATTAGGTAGATGTGTTTTAATAGTAGGCAATTAAATGCTAATTTCTCAGAATTTCATATAGAGATTTAGAGGTCTATGTTAGGTTTTCCTTTGGAAATTATGAAAGAAATTGTAATCAGTTATGGTAATGTAATTATAATTAATGTTTTCTTTGCCCTTCACTGCCTCAAAATCAAGAGACATTAAATATAAAGATTCTATAAGAAGCTGAATTTATTTATATATATTGTAAAGAGTATCTTCTAATTAGATGTGGTATGTGTTGTTTCATTTAAAATGTGCTGTAGCATTTTCATTAGTACTGTACAGATAAAATCACATACACTTTTGACTTACAAAATTTGTACCTAAAAAAGTGAGAGAGTAAAAATGCATCAGTGTTAAAATTTTTATCAACGTATACTTCTAACAATTGCTTATATTTAATTCTAGTGTATTTGAATATATCTTATGATCACATTTTATCTCTATAATTGACTTAATAGCTATGTTTTTTTTGGGGAGGGTCATTATACCTTCCAACTATGTTATACAACTTCACATATAGTGTTCGAACCTTCAATTTCCTGATTCCATCCATTGTGCTATTGTTACCAATGATTTTACATTTACCCATGTTATAAGCCCCACAATATGCTGTTTTTGTTTTAACTGATTAGGAAATGAGAAAAATGTATCTTTTATATTTACCCATATATTTACTATTTCTGGTGCTCTTTATTCCTTGATACCAGGTAGATCCAAATGTCCATCTAATATCATTTTCCTTCCTTCTCAAGCACTTTCTTTAACATTTCTTATAGTACAGCTCTGCAGGTGATGATGGACTTTCTCAGCCTTGGTTTGTCTGAAAAAGTGTTTTTATTTTATTTCATATTTTGAAAGATATTTTTT